>QLPI01011833.1:0-16951 GCA_003314275.1 Chroogomphus rutilus | reverse complement strand
AGGCCATGGTCTCTCCTCCCACCATGGCTCCGTTCCCGACAACACGCACGACCCGGCGACACGAACGCACCCCGCCTCCTGACAACCCTACGTGTGGGGCTGTCAGGACGTGCAGTGCGCTGGTGTCACGGCATCGTGCAGCGTTCTGAGTGCTCCCGACCACATGCACGACACAGTGCACACCTGCGCACTCCGGACGTGCAGTGTGCTGGTGTCGCCGCGTCGTGCATCGTGTCGGGTGCCCTACAGCCTGGGCGATGCCCTTACATGTCGCACCAACTACCGCTACGAAGGCGATGACCGCTAACCGACGTTTTCCTCCACCACGCACGCGCACCTCCCGACATGGCCTCGATCTTCCTCCACCACGCACGATGCGGCGGGACCTCGGCGTGTGGTGGGTGCATGACGCGAACATGCGCTGCACCCAGCACATGCCGACCTCTTTCCTCCCACCATGGCTACGCTCCTGACCACACGAACGACGCGGTGACACCAACGCACCCCACCTCCCGACATCCCCAGGTGTGGGGCTGTCACGACTTGCGGTGCGCTGATGTTGTGCGTCGTGTCTGGTGCCCTACACCCTGTGCGAGCAACGGTTGAGGAGCGCCGGATCGAGAGCCCAAATATTTTGGATTGTCATTCTTTGGTACGAACGGTTAGAGTCTCTAATACCGATACCGACGCGTCGCTTTGGGTACTGACATCGCGCCGGTTACCGCTTACTCCACTTACCCCTTACACCGTTGTGACCGTTGGGCACTCTTCCTTCATCGACACCCGCTGCGTGACGCACCCTTGACATTGCGCACTCTGGCTCGCTCACATGGCTCCCCAGGGGTGACTAAACCCATCCGACTCTTCCACGGCGGTTTCGAGCTGACACCCACATTCCGGGAGGTGAATAAAAAAGAACGACAGATCGGTCCTTTCGTATCGTATGCCGACAGACAGCGACAACTCGATCAAGATGGAAGAGGGGATCGAGGATTGCTTACAAATTCTATCACTACACCGACAAAGAATTGAGGACATCTCATGCCGTCCGCCGGGTGTTTATCCTCTTCGCGTATTGAGAACGCGCACGGTACCCCTCACCGTTAACCCACACAACACGGTCCCCTTAAGCAGAACTCTCGCAGTCGTGTTTAGTTCACCGCTTGCGATGACAAGATGTATGTGGCGGACTTATGCTGCATGACCACCGCTAACGGATGTATGTTGCGCACTTGGTTTCAAATGTCCACGTTCTCTTGGCGTGCGCTACAGATCGGTGACCCTGCTGCACCCTTTTCTTTGTGTATGCTACGGATTGACTACTTGGTTGCTCGCTCGCAAAAAAACCGTCAAAAGTCCAAACCGTTCTGGCTGCAATGACGACTGTGTTCATAGACCCATTCATGGCTCACGCACACAATTCACAATTCGGTATGTGTACGCAGACCCCTTCCAAATAAAATGTAAAATAAAATAAAATAAAATAAAATAAAAGCTTTTTCGAAAGGACTCTGACTACCGATACATACAGCACTAGGTCAACGACACATCAGGATAAGCTCACCACTGTTCCATCATCGACACCTCGCCAAAAAAATCCAACAAATGTCTGGCCTCTTCGCGTCTTGAGATCGCTCACTTGCGTACGCTCTCACAACTTACACTCGCTCCGTCCTTGCAAAGGTGGCCGCTAGGCCACTGTTCTTTCAAAGGCTGCCACCAGGCATGGTGAAGTCACCTCACAGGTGGCCGCCAGGCCACCGTTCTTGCAAAGGCTGCCATCAGGTGTGGCAAAGCCACCTCGCAGGTGGCCGTAGGGCCACCGGCCTTGCAAAGGTGGCCGCTAGGCCACCGTTCTTGCAAATGCCGCCGCCAGGCAAAGGCCGCCGCCAGGCAAAGGTTGCCGCCAGGCCAAGGCCGCTGCCAGGCAAAGGCTGCCGCCAGGCCAAGGTTGCCGCCAGGCCAAGGCGGCCGCCAGGCAAAGGCCGCCGCCAGGCAAGGTTGCCGCCAGGCGGCGGTGGCGCAGCCACCTTGCTATGCCTTCCGCCCGAAGGGCGGAGCGCAGCTAGTTAACTCTGAAATAACAAACCTTCAAGTCCAAGGAAAAACCTCAAAAACATGTATTTTTTGCCTATCACTATTTGGACCCACAAGGAACCATAATTGGGTGCCAATTACTTAATACACCAAAAATGGCACCAAATTCCTGGGTTAAGTTCTTAGACCAAATTATACAACAAATTCCTAGGCTTATATAATAGCTATTACATAATGGTCTGCCCAGAAGCATGGCTTATATAATATTAATATTTTATGACTTGACCAGTCACAGAATGGCAGATGGAATAAGGCACAGGTGTAGGGATGACAGAATGAGGATGGATGTGAGGGCTGTGTGGGGAATGTCGGTACACAAACAATAAACGAGGGCATCAGGAAAGTGACTGGAACATAAGCTTGTATATGGAATGAGGATGCAAAATGAACGAGTGAGACAAGCATGATGTGAGTGTGTGGTTGGAACAAATGATGTTAGGCAAAAGAAAGATTGAATGAGGTGCGAACAAGGATGTAGCAAGCAGGATATGAAGCTATGGGGTGACAAGAGAACAACATTCATGGTTGGCAGGCTGTTGCTCAGACAACACAAATGGTTGAGGCTAGTGAGGACAGGTGCAGATGCAAACAGTTGTGCAAGCAATGACAGCATGAAGGGGATGTGTACGAGTGGTACAAGAGGTGAGGTTGAGTGCACGCAAGCGATCAGATGAATGGGGTCATGAAAATAAGGCATGTGTGGTCATAATGAAACAGCTTGGATAAAGTGTGCATGACAATGATGGAAGTAAAGATTGCGAGAATAGAACAATGCTGTGAGACACAGAATCAGCATGGCCAGTGCTAATAGTGTGTACACATGGGACAAAAGAGCACGAGAAGGATGCAGTCAAAATAGCTTGGCACTCTCATGATATGGGTGTAAAGATTGAAAGTATAAACAACAGGAAGAAGGGATGGATGCCCCTTGAATCTTGTTATACACCCCTTCAAAATGCATATGACATATAGGCAATGGCAGCTGCATTGACAGCCAGCATATGACATGGCACAATGTGAGAAATGTCGGTGATGTCAATACAGTATAGTAGAGTTCCTACCTTGCTTAGGAGCTGGATGCGCTAAATGAAGTACAGAGGAAAACGAGAGTGTGAAAATGTGAGCAATGATTCAGTGTTGTTCGTCGTTGCATTGACCATATAGGTCGTAAAACTCGTAATGATTGTAAAAGTTGTAAAAGGTCATAAAGTTGTATAATAGAGTCAGAGAACAGAGACAAATATCACAATGGGATGCCAATCAGCTCAGTCAGAAAGGCTGAGACTCTTAATCTTGTTAGAAGATGAAATTGACGATAAAGATCAATAACTGGACTCAATATCAATAGACACAAAGGCCATCAAATGTAGGACACAAATACACAACATAAAATCGAATCACATCATGAAATATACTGGCACGCCATTTACTATGGTTGTGAGGGGGGCTGAAACCACCTGATATATTTTAAAATACTAACTAAACTACTTATACAGCATAAAAATGGGAAAACTATACTAACAATGATGTTACTTATGATGCGTTGTGACAAAGTCACATGCAAGTGATCAGAATAGGTGCATATCAAAGATACACAGTAGTAATGAAAGAAAAATAGGGAAAATGTTGAAAAATAAGAGAAATTGCATACTAAATATTGCAACTTTAATGGTGGAAGTTCCTGTCAAGTACATATACTAAGCATTGGTTCACTCAGTAGTGCTGACCGAATGATCAGTCTAATTCCATGCACAGGTGACCAAGTCATATAAAAAGTCACTTAGTACATCAGTCTCAGCCTGGCACATTCATCATCCACATCTCCCATCCTATCCATTATTGCCACTCTATTTATTCCTTATTCCTCAGCCTATTTTACCTCAGGACATTTTCCTATTGTTTTATCCTTGGCCATGACCATATTGTTTTATATTTAGTTGCCTCCTATTGTCTTATTCTCATTCACACTCTTATTATCTTATGCCCAGCCATCTTTCATTGTCTATTTTTATTTGCATTTCATTGTTCTATTCTTGAACATTGTAGAAAATACTTCTACATGCTCTTCATACCTTATTGTTTTCTCCATGTCTTATGCCACCCTGATTCCACATCTTGCTTCTTAACCTATATAAGTAGTACATGGATGTAGATAAAATCTCAGTCTGAATATTGACTTGGCTTATGCCTGTCAAGCTTCGGGTACTGACGGACTTCAGTACTGCCAAGGGGTGTTGGCAAAAGGTTGGGCAGACTATGGCCAAGTCCTGCAGGCCAAGAGTAGTGGCGTTGGCTTCAACGTACTCATGCATTGTGCCCTACTTGCCATGCATGCCACCTATTTGCAACAGACAGATACTCGGGAGGATGCTGATGATGCCGGCCTGAGTTGAGGACTTAACAGAAGAGAAGAAGGTAGAAGGGCCTAAGCCTAGTTGATACCCAGAATGAGGAAGTATGTACACACATGTCCTACTTATATAGGTTCAGAAGCGACACGTGGAATAAGGAATGTGGAACAACAAGGTATGCAGAGCATGTGGTTATTGTCCACAGTGAGTAAAATTAGAACAAGGAATGCAAACCGGGATAAAACAATAAATGATAGAATAATAGGGAATGGGGTCAAGGATGGGACAATAAGAGTGCATGACTATAAAACAAGGGTTGCGCACAAAGATAAAACAAGGACAGGGAGTCCCGAGGTGAAATGGACCGGAGGGTGATGACAAGGAGTGTGGATGGCGGGTGTACCGAGCTGAGACCAGTGCACCAAGTATTATGCATGTGGCATGGACACTTGGTCGTGGTCATAGGATGGTTACTCTGTCGGCACTGCCGAGTGGACGGGCCTCGGTATGTGTACTTGACAATGCCTCCTTATCTTCCATCCTCCCAACTAAAGTCCTCTACTCAGGCCAACACTCTCAGCACTCTCCCAGGTATCTCTTCTGTCTGAAATCAGTGGCATGCACAGAGAGTAGGGCACAATGTATGAGTACATTGAAGCCAAGCCACTGTTATGACTCAGTAAAGCCGAGAAGTTGGTCAAGTCCTGCAGACCATTTTGGGGTGGCTAGGCTTCAATGTGCTTGTACATTGCGCACTGCTGTTCGATGTGTGTCACTGATTTAGACAGGAGAGAGGCTCGTGAAGGTGCTGAGGGTGTCAGCTTGAGTGAAAGACTTTAGACAGGGGAAAGGTGGTCAAGAGGGTGTGAACCAAGTTGATATTCTGAGTGAGGATCTATCTACATACATCCGCTACTTATATGGGTTAAGAAGCAAGATGTGGAACAGGGTGGCTTAAGGAATGGAGAACAATAAGGTATGAAAAACCATGTGGAGGCATTGTCCACAGTGATCAGAAATAGAATAAGGAATGTAGGCGAGAATAGAATAAAAGAATATGGCTGAGAATAAGATAATGAAGGAGTGGGTGAGAATAGAACAATAGAGGATAGCTGAAGATAAAACAATAGGGCCTTAACCGAAATAATAAGTGAATATCAAATGTTCCAGAGGAGAGTGGGTAAGGGAATGAGGGAATAGTGAGGGGTAGAAGGGATAGGATAAGAGAAGTAGTCTAGACGATGTACCAGATGTACCAGATGTACTGAGCTGAGACCACATGATAGTGAGGATAGTATGGGTAAAGGTCTGTTGGTCTGTTGGTATTACTGAGTGAATCGGAGCTTGGTATTGTGGTCTTGACAGCCACCCTGATTGGTCTACAGGACTTGGCCGATTCCTGCCAGCATCATGAAGTTGGTACTATTGCAATAGTACTTGGCCCACACATGGTCAGCATTCTGGGTGCCTGACAGCTCTCCAGCCTGAGGTAGGGAATGGCATGGGTTGGGATAACCTGCATGGGTCATGGGGTTGGGTGTCCTTGGGTGCGGGTGCAGGTCAAGCCAAGAGCACCTACAACCCAGCCCGACCCATGGTGCCATGCATGTGCATACAACATGCATGCACCATATGCCCAAATAGATGACACTGTCAAGCTTCGGATACTGACAGACTTCGGTACTGCCGAGTTGTCAGGCAGACAATGGCCAAGTCCTGCAGGCCAAGAGTAGTGGCGTTGGCTTCAATGTACTCATGCGTTGCACCCTACTTGCTGTGCATGCCACCGATTTGCAACAGACAGGTACTCGGGAGGATGCTGGTGATGCTGGCCCGAGTCGAGGACTTAACAGAGGAGAAGAAGGTAGAAGGGCCTAAGCCTAGTCGATACCCAGAATGAGGAAATATGTACATGCATGCCCTACTTATATAAGTTAAGAAGTGACATGTAGAATAAGGAATGTGAGACAACAAGGTATGCAGAACATGTGGTTATTGTCCACAATGAATAAAATTAGAATGAAGGGATGCAAAATGGGGATAAAACAATAAGGGATAAGATAATAGAGACATGGCCAAGGATAGGACAATAGGGAGTGGCTGAGTATAAAACAATGGAGTCATGACCGAGGATAATACAAGGACAGGAGGTCCTGAGGTGAGACGGACTGAAGGGTGAGGACAAGGAGTTGTGGATGGCAGATGTACCTATCTGTCAGGAGCCAGATACTGACGGACTTCGGTACTGCCGAAGGGTGTTGTCGAAAGGTCGGGCGGACTATGGCCAAGTCCTGCAGGCCAAGAGTAGTGGCGTTGGCTTCAACGTACTCGTGCATTGCACCCTACTTGCCGTGCGTGCCACTGTATTTGTGACAGACAGATACTCAGGGGGATGCTGAAGATGCCGGCCCGAGTCGAGGACTTAACAGAAGAGAAGAAGGTAGAAGGGCCTAAGCCTAGTCGATACCCAGAATGAGGAAGTATGTACATCCATGTCCTACTTATATAGGTAAAGAAGCGACATGTGGAATAAGGAATGTGGGACAACAAGGTATGCAGAGCATGTGGTTGTTGTCCACAACGAACAAAATTAGAACAAGGAATGCAAAGCGGGGATAAAACAATGAAGGATGATATAATAGGATCGTGACTCGAAATGGGACAATAAGGAGTGGCTGGATATAAAACAATGGGGTCGCGTCCGAGGATAATACAAGGACGGGGAGTCCCGAGGTGAAACAAACCGAGGAGTACGGATGGCGAATGTGCCGAGCCAGGACTGGCACACCAAGTGTTATGCAGGCAACGTGGGCACTTGGTCGTGGATATAGGATGATTGCTCGGTCGGCACTGCCGGCGGATGGGTCTCGGTATGTGGACTTGACACTATCCAAGACTGGCATACCAAGTGTTATGCATGTGGCATGGGCACTTGGTCATGGATATAGAATGGTTGCTCGGTAGACATTGCCGAGTGGATGGTTCTCGGTACGTGTACTTGAAAGACACAAATGTGCCAGATGTGCATGTGCTGCACACACTGTATGTGCTGTATGTGCATGCATATGACATGCACGTGCTGTATGCATGTTGGTGTGGCACACACCCAACACCCATCGACCCATGAGTTGACAGGTTTGGGTTTTCCATGGGTTGGGTGCAGGTCACCCACATTTGACCCATGCTGTTCCCTAGCCTGAGCCATTGGCAGGCTGCTGAGTTGCTGAGGTGCTGGAGGATATTCTCCACCATCAGGTGATGACCAATCACATCCTCTTATGTCTTCCACAAGGTGTTGAGTACACCAGGCATGCTGTGGCACTGGTAATTGAGGACTCATGTAGGAGTGCAACCTGGGACAGGTCCTGAGGAGGTTTGGGGGGTTCAGGGTTTGGAGAGGATGGAGACAGATGAGTTGAAGGATGATGAGAATAAAGCTGGGGAAAAGGGGGAAGAAAAGGAGAAGGAGGATGAGAATAGAGAAGAAAATGATGTAGATGAGACCCTAAGAGAGTCTTAGGATATATTTTTGTGATTTTTTTCTTTAATAATAAATTATTTTTTTATATAAGTTTGGTTTGAACCAAGAAAACCAATCTGAGACAAATGAAAGAAAAAGGAGAATTCATGAGAGAGAAAAGAGACAAGTGAGACATGCTGAGGTTTTCAGGAGTCTTAGTGTGGTAAATAGAAAACAAACATAGAAAGAAAGTAGATGGTCTGAGAACAAAAATAAGAGACAAGGAAACTGAGAGTGGTATTTAGGATGGGTATAACTGTAAGGTCAGGATGGAGGATTGAGAGAATGTAAGGTCAGGAGGCAGAGTTGAGGGGAGCATTCAGGATGGGGAGTTGTGTGATTTGAAGGGTTTCTACTGTTGCCACCCCACCTTTTAGGTAGATGTCCCATCATCTAGTTGACTGATCAGCTTGGAACAGATAGAGTAAGAATGGATGGAGTAGAGGAAGCCTTGGCCAAACATGCCAAAGAGGCAACAATGGCTGAGAGGTCTCCAGCTGAAAACTTGCAAGCCTTCTGGTTTGCAAGCATGCACAAGACAGTTGCATTAATTAGGGCTATTTGCAGAGCCTCTAGCTTTTGGAGAGGATCCAGGTTGAGGCTGTTGGAGCAGTGGCAGATTCCAGCTGGACCAAGGCCATTGGGATGCACCTAGAGATGTTAGTGGTATTTTGGAACTTAATATTGCCCAATACCCTTTCAATCAAGGATTGCAGCAGGTGGGCCAGTTGTGACTGAGATTTGCTGACCAATAAATCTAGTGATGTGACATATAGATGGGTGGACCAGAGTTGTCCTTACATAAATCTAATAGGCATTTATAGATTCAGTAATGACCAAATCAGTAGTACCATTAAAGAGTGTAAGGGGAAAATTGGATGAAAATATAAGTAATAGGGATTTTCTGTTGCCAGACATAAGAAGTTTCAATAAAACTATGACTAGAACCTGAATCAATCAAGCATGAAAGAGGGGTTACTGAGGAGTTTAGCACTGAGTCAGAAGATAGGAGAATTATTAAAAATTTGGGATTTTAAGGAAGAACAGAAGCATTGATTTTAACCTCACTACTGGCACTTCCTGAGTCAATGCAACTCTCGGTGTGCTTAGAGACCAATGGGTTGGTGACTAGTTTTTTTGACTTGGATGCCTTGGCTGATTCTTCAGCTTTGGTGTCCAACTCATCAGTCACCTTTAGGGAATCGCACAGGTTAGGCTAACCCACACAGGTCACCTGGTTGGGTGCCCTTGGGTTTGGGTGCAGGTCAAGCTGAGAGCACCCATGACCTGGCTCAACCTGCTACCTCAACTATGTATGCATGTACATGCATGCATACAACATGACCATACCCCATACTCACACATACAACATGACCATGCCATAAGCACACATGTATGACATGTGTTGGGTCATGATTTTATTCCCCTGCACTTGTGTTTTTATTCTTGCATTGTGTTTCTCTTTTGTGCTTTTTGCTTTCACATTTGCGTTCTCTGGCGCTTAAAATAAGCGCCCATAACGATGCACCTTTGCACACCTTTGGGTCTTGTCTTTAGCATCCATATTGACAAGCCCCAACGCAATTGTTGCTCTCTGTGTGTGACAGTTAAGAGTCTCTAGACCTTCCCTGCTAACAGGTTATAGGCCCCGGGTTTTAACCATCCCACACTGCAACACACACTTGTCCAATCCTCCTAATTTTTGGCAGACACCTTTCTACAGGTTCCATCCACCTCCTGTCCAATTTTCAGCCTTATTCATCAACATTTTACTTCAAATCACCCTTATCATGTCCAGGTGTCATCCTGCCCTTGTCTCCTGTCACCCCTCCTGCTTTCATATCACCCTCCTCAACAACACCAACTATTCCCAGTGGAGAGGAGAGATGAGGGCTGTGCTGCAGAGCAAGAGATTGTGGGAGATTGTCATTGGAAGAAGGGTCAGGCCTGTTGATGCTGTCAAGGCAGCCATTTGGGATGAGGATGCATCTATGGCAGCTGGAGTCATCTTTTTAGGTGTTCAGCTTGAGCAGAGGGTTCATTTTGAGGGTATTGCTGAGGATCCAGTCAGGATGTGGTCAAAACTCAAGTTGGTATATCCCCAGGAGCCTGTTACCATTGCTCCTGCACCTATACAGCTTCCTGCTTCATCTATTACTTCTATTACACCCCAAATGAAGTTTTGTGTACTCTGCACCTACCAGGGACATTCCCAGGATATCTGTCATCATTTTCTATCTGCAAACTCGAATTTTCAGCATCAAAATTTCTCTCAAAAGCAGTCTGCATCATCCAACATTATTGTGCACACTAATACTACCATATCCACTCCATTTTCGACACCATGTTACATACCATTGCAATGGTTGGTGAATATATGTAACAAGTTGCTATTTAAATAGTGCCCACAGACTAATGCCAGATAACCTGGCATAGTGGCCTTTTGGCCCAGTTGGAAGAACACATCACTGTGGGAATTTGTTGCCTTTCACAGTCCATGATGTTGAATTTGCTGGAAATCCAAGTGCTGCATCATTTTCTGCCTTTTCCCTCTCTTCCACACCACTTCAGCTCAATGCTGAGTTTGATTGGATTGAAGACACTGGTGCTACATCTCACATGACTCCTCATCAACACTGGATATGTAATTTTCGTCCACTTGTCATTCCCATTCAGCTTGCAGACCACCGAGTTGTCTATTCTACTGGAGTTGGCACTATCCAGTTTCACCAGTGGTGGATGGTGTTCAGAAGTGCACTTTAGAGTTTACCCGAGTGCTCTATGTTCCTGCATTGTGCAACAATCTCCTCTCTGTGTTATACCTCACTTGCCAAAAGCAGTTCACTGTTACCATTGTCCATGATCGCATTACATTCTCTCAGAGTGGAAACCTTCTCTTCACCGCTTCTGTAAGCACTCACAACACTGCTCTCCTTGATGGTTCAACCAATCCTGTCTCTGAGTCTGTGAATTTTTCCAGCACTTGTGTCATGGATCTCTCTCTCTGGCATCATCGTCTTGTGCATATGAACCTAGAGAGCATCAAACACCTTGTCAAGGGTGATCTGGTGGACAGTTTAGTGCTCAAGTCACAGCAAAACCCTGATCCTATTTGTGAACCATGTCTTGCTGGCAAACAACAACATTGGAATCCCTTTCCTTCTTCATCCACTTGTGCATCTAAGCTACTCGACCTTGTTCACACTGATCTCCATGGACCTCTCCCTGTGTGCACCCATTTTGGGTACAGATATTGGGTTCTGTTCATTGATTACAAGACATACTTTTGCTCTTTCCACCCTCCTGTACCAAGGATGAGGTGTTTGCGGCATTTAAGCAGTACAAGGCTTGGGCAGAGACACAGCTTGGTCTGAGGATCAAGTGTTTGCATGATGATAAGGGTGGGGAATACATGTCCAAGGAGTTTCAGGCTTTTACAGATATTCATGGAATTGAACGCCAACACACTGTTTGTGCCAGTCCACAGCAGAATGGAGTTGCAGAATGCACCAATCATACAGCTGCTGAGGCCATTACCACCATGCTTGCTGAATCTACACTACCTGCATCATTCTGGGGAGAAGCATTGGCTGCCTATGTCCACATCTGGAATCACAGTCCCACCCATTCTCTTCATGACATCACTCTATTCCAGGCATGGTATGGCAAGAAACCGTCTGTTCAACATCTTTGTGTTTGGGGCTGCACTGCCTATGTCCATGTTCAGAAGGACCAGCACAAGGGACTTGAGTCACACACTCAGAAATGTGTCTTCATTGGTTATCATCCTGGTGTCAAAGGCTGGAAGTTCTGGAGTTCTGACACTTGCAAGGCTCTAATCAGTAATGATGCTGAATTTGATGAGCATGTCTGATGGAATTATGAGCAAATTGACAGTAGGATAGAAGAATTTTATGGCAGTCTATTTATTTTATCTCCTCAGTGTAGTCAACAACTACATGTATATTCGGAAAATATACCTATTTATTTTATCTTACAAAAAGAATAAAGAGAAATTAGCCTTAAAGGCTTGTACAATATGTTATACAACTCACCTCCTCAGTGTAGTCAACAACTGAGGAGGGAGGCATGCGCGGGTTGTGTTTCACCCGCATATACCCTGCAACTGGCCCTTGACCCTATCGAAGGTTTGAGCCAGGCTGCTGGTCCCAATCCAGGGAGCCGGCCACGCATGTCGCGTCGTGTGTGGATAAGCGCCTGTAAGTAGCGTACATAGAAAAGAACGAATAACACCCTCAATATTGAGGGTAAAAATACAAATAAATGTGAGAAAAATTCAGAATTTAAAAGCGCACAGAATGATACTAAAATCGATATATAATTACAATATATTGAGATTGGTCTCTCAGGGGTGAGATGCAAGTTTGCACCCTACAATGTCTTCCCTTTATCATCCCCTTCACCATGTTTGCATCCTGCTCCAACTCCTGCACACTTTATTGACATATCAGAAGATATGCCAGAAGTGGTTACAACTCATAACCAACCTCCTCCTGCTTTACCAATCCCTACACCAGACCCATTGCTTCTCCCTGCACTGGTCCCTGATCCCCCTCCTTTGTGTCACAGCACTCATATCTGTCATCCTCCCAGAGAGTTCTGGAAGATTGATCATGACAAAATTCATCGCAACATCTCTCCTGAATCCAATGATGACGATGAGGATGAGCCTGTTGAAGAGGCAGCTAGTCTCAGTGTCATGTCATCCAGATGAGTTGCTATCTCCTGCTACTGCCATGGAGTATGTCTTCAAAGTCAGTGGGATGGAGCCACAAACACTTGCAGAGGCATTGAAGTGTCTTGATGATCAGCTTTACCTTGATGTAACTATGGAGGAGATTCAGGCATTTGTGACAAGTGGGACTTGGGAACTGGTCAAGCTCCCTGCTGGTCGTAAAGCTGTTGGCTCTTGTTGGGTGCTCAAGGTCAAACATCGTCCTGATGATTCCATTGAGCACCACAAGGCTCATCTTGTGGCCAAGGGCTATAGTCAGCATCCTGGACTTGACTACACAGAGACATTTGCACCTACTGCCAAGTTTTCTGCACTTTGTGCCATTCTGGCAATTGCTGCCATTGAGGACCTGGAACTTTAATCCCTTGACATTTCCAGCACTTTCCTGAATGGTGAAATTGACACAGAGGTCTATCTTCAGCAGCCTGAGGGATTTCACCAGGGTGGACCAGATCATGTTTGGAGACTGCTCAAGGTGCTCTATGGATTCAAACAGTCACCCAGGGTGTGGAACAAGAAGCTGGATACCGTCTTACATGAGTTAGGCTTCACTTGCATCCAGTCTGACACCAGCATCTATATCTGGCTCAGAGACAATGTCAAAATTCTAGTCCCTGTCTTTGTTGATGATCTCACCCTTGCTTTCAAATCTCTATCTGCCATCTCACATGTGAAAACTGAACTTGCAAAATGGTTCAAGCTACATGACCTTGGCCCTACTTCCAGCCTACTTGGCATTGAAATCAATTGGGACCGCTCACAACAACGTCTCTGACTCTCACAGCATCATTACATCTCTGATATGCTTGATCATTATAACCTTGCAGACAGTGCACCTGTCACTACCCTTATGGACCCAGGTCTCAAATTGTCATCCTCCATGTCCCCTACAACTCCTGAGGAGATTGCTGAGATGAAGAACATTCCCTATGCATCTGCTGTTGACTCCATAATGTATCTGTCAGTTGCAACTTGCCCTGACATTTCCTATGCTGTTGGAGTCTTGTGCCAGTTCAATCAGAACCCTGGCATGGCACACTGGAAAGCAGTCCAACACCTCTTTCAATATCTGAAGGGGACAATGGATCATCAGCTTGTTTATGCCCCCTCACCACCAGGTGAACTTTTTTAAAGCTACACCGATGCTGACCATACTGGGAACCCAGACAATGGCAAGTCTACCAGTGGGTACCTCCTCAAAATAGGCACAGGTGCAATCAGCTGGTCCAGCAAACTTCAAACCATAGTAGCCCTCTCCACCACTGAGGCAGAATTTGTTGCTGCTGTTCATGCTGAAAAGGAGGTGGTCTGGTTTCAGCAGTTCCTTGGTGAACTTGGGTATACATTTGATTCACCCTCTACCCTTCGCATTGACAACCAATCTGAAATCTCTGTTTCTAAAAACCCTGAACACCATGGTCAGATGAAACACCTTAATTTGCGGTTCTTCTGGTTTTGTGATGAAGTTGCAGGTGGCATGCTCAGCCCTCTCTTCATTCCCACCATCGACATGGCTGTGGATCTACTCACCAAGCCATTGGAGTGAGTTAAACGATGGGGATTGAAAAGTGTATGTGAGTATTGTAGTGGTAACTCATCAGGGGGGGGTGTTGGGTTATGATTTTATTCCCCTGCACTTGTGTTTTGTTCTTGCACTTGTGTTTCTCTTTTGTACTTTTCACTTTCACATTTGCGTTCTCTGGCGCTTAAAATAAGCGCCCACAACGACACACCTTTGCACACCTTTGGGTCTTGTCTTTAGCATCCATATTGACAAGCCCCAAAGGTTAGTAATTACTTTATTGTATACATGTCTTTAGCATCCATATTGACAAACCCCAAAGCCATTGTTGCTCTCTGTGTGTGTGACAGTTAAGAGTCTCTAGACCTTCCCTGCCAACAACATGCAGATCCCAACACAAACATGCTATATGCATATGTGCTTACACCAATGTGCCATACATGTACACACTGATACCAACATGCCATACACATGCACATACTGATACCATTGCACCATATGCACATGCAATAATACCAATGCACCATATGCGCATGCGCCGATACCAACGTGCTGATACCAATATGCTGATACCAATGCACCAATACCAACACACCATACGTGTACACGCTAATACTAACTTGCCATATGCACACATGCCAATACCAATGCATTGTATATGCATGCATATGGTGTGTTCATGTCATACATCATGTGCACATATAGCATGTTCATATTGTATGTCACATGCACGTATGCCATATTTGTGTCATATGTCGTATGTGTGTACAGTATGTTTGCATCAGCACATGCGGGTATGGCATGCACCTGACACCCATCAACCCATGGGAAAAAACACATGGGTTCACAGGTTTGGGTTCCCATGGGTGACCCATGCCATTCCCTAGTCACCTTGGGGGTTGTAGTAGTAGTAGTCATGGATAGGGAAATGCATGGGTCAGGCCAACCCGCACGGGTCACCGGGTCGGGTGTCCTTGGGTGTGGGTCAAGCCATGAGCACCCGTGACCCGGGCCCAACCCAGGGCGTCAACTCCGACACGAACACAACTTACGTGTACATGCATGCACCAACACGAACGCAACACCCCGAATGCGACGAAAGCGCCGTACGTGCATGCGACACCATGAACACGAGGAATGCACCGTACGAGTTGTATGCACCGTATGTGCCGTACATGTTGTACGCATCGTATGTGCCATACGCGCCGTATGCGGTGTACGTGTCGTACATGTCATATACACTGTACATGTCGTATGCGTCGTACGCGCTGTACGTGTCATATGCGTTGTACGTGCCATATGTGCCGTACGTGCTGCACATGCCGTATGCGTCATACGCGCTGTATGCACCATATGCATAGTATGCGCCGCACGCATGCGGGTGCAGCACGCACCCAACACCTGTCAACCCATGGGTTGATGGGTTTGGGTTTCCCATGGGTCGGGTGCGGGTCACCCACATTTGACCCGTGGGTGACCCGTGCCGTTCCCTAGTCATGGAGGCCTTTGTGGAGTTGGGGCACTTGGTGACCTTATGATCACTGGCAGTGCAAAGGAGACACAAATTGTTATCAATGCATCCCTGTCATTCCTTTGGGAGGAGCTTGCTGTCCTTTCTGAGGTTCTTGGCATATTTGGCTTGGTTTTGAGGATTTTTATTGTCCTTACCCTTCAATTAGTTTGAGTTGTCCTTGCTGCCACTGTTGTCGTTGTTGTTACCTTGTTGGCAATTGTCTGAGGTGGACCTGTTGCCAGACTTGTGTGATTTCAAGTCTTTCTTTGGCTTATTACTACCCTCCTGAGCTTGTTGTCAATGTCAAGTGCATGTACCGAGAACCCAGTAACTTGGCAATGCCAACCAGATAATCAGTCTAATCCCACAAACAAGTGACCAATACACACATATGTCACTTGGTACATTGGTCTCAGCTCAGCACATTCACCATTCACATTCTCTATTCCTATCACTCATCCACTCTTCCCCACTGATTATCCACTAATCCCACTCCATCCACTCCTTATTTCTTGACCCGTTCTACTTTGGGGACATTTTGCCATTGTTTTATCTTTGGCCATGACCCTATTGTTATATTCAGTCACTCTCTATTATTCTATTGTTGGCCACATTTATATTATCTTATTTTCATTGTTCTATTCCCATCTACATTCCTTATTCTATTCTTGATCATTGTGGTCATACCTCCACATGCTCCACATACCTTATTGTTCTCCATTCCTTATTCCACATCTTGCTTATTAACTTATATAAGTAGCAAATGTATGTAGATAGTTCTTCACTCTGAATATTGACTTGGTTTATATCTTCTTGTCCTCCCTTCTCCTGTCTGAAGTCCCTTATTTGGGCCAACACTCTCGGCACTCTCCTGGGTCTCTCTTCTGTCCAAATTAGTGGTAGGCATGGAACAGCAGGGAGCAATGAATGAGTACATTGAAGCCTAGCCACCCTGATTGGTCTGCAGGACTTGGCCAACTCCCATCCACACTATTGGCATTACCAAGACTTAACAGTCAAGTACACATACCGAGCATCAGTACACTCAGGCATACTGACCAAACAGCAAAAGTTTAATTCCACATGCAGGTGACTAAGTCATACAAGTCACTTGGTACATCTGTCAAGCACCGGACATACTGACAGGCCTCGGGAGAGCCGAAGGGGTTGGACAGGTAAAGGCCAAGTCCTG
>QLPI01011831.1:0-12069 GCA_003314275.1 Chroogomphus rutilus | reverse complement strand
TTGAAGCCAAGCCACTACTCCTGGCCTGCAGGACTTGGCCGTTCCCATCTGACACCTTGGCATTCCCGAAGCCTGACAGTTTCAGCTGGGGTTTTGGCTAGGGTTTTGGCTGGGGTTTTGGCTGGGCTAGGTTTTGGCTAGGGTTTCAGCTAGGGTTTCAGCTGGGCTTCAGCTGGGGTTTTTGCTAAGGTTTGGCTGGGGTTTTTGCTAGGCTTTGGCTGGGCTTTGGCTGGGATTCAGTTGGGTTTTTTTTTGGCTGGGGTTTTGGCTGGGCTTTGCTGAAGTTTTGGCTGGGCTTTGGCTGGGATTTTAGCTGAGGCTGAGGCTAGGGTTTTAGCTAGGGTTTTGGCTGGGGTTTTGGTTGGCGTTTCAACTAGGCTTTGGCTGGGGTTTCAGCTAGGCTTTGGCTAGGCTTTGGTGGGGTTTCAGCTAGGCTTTGGCTGGGCTCTGGTGGGGTTTCAGCTAGGCTTCCGCTGGGCTCTGATGGGGTTTCAGCTGGGCTTTGGCTGGGCTCTGCTAGGGTTTTGGCTGGGCTTTGACTGGGCTCTGGTGGGGTTTCAGCTAGGCTCTGGTGGGGTTTCAGCTAGGCTCTGGTGGGGTTTCAGCTAGGCTCTGGTGGGGTTTCAGCTGGGCTTCAGCTGGGCTCTGCTGGGGTTTCAGCTAGGCTTCGACTGGGCTCTGCTGGGGTTTCTGCTGGGCTCTTCTACTGGGCTCTTCTGCTGGGATGGGCTGACTAGGCTGTGGCGGAGCCCCCTGGCTGCTTCCGCCCGGAGGGCGGGGGGCTGCTTGTGGCTACTGAATGCTTGCCAGAACGGAAGCAAACAAGGCGCTCGCCTTACGTACTGCAAACTGGTGTAAATCCCACGCATATCCGCTTCACCATGCAATTGTCCCTCCTGATACTCGGGCTACTACCCCTTGTATCAGCCCAGTTCGGATTCTTTGAGCAAATGTTTCAAGGTCACCCCACTCATCAGCAGCGACCTGGGGCCAATATGTGGGCAGCTCAGTCGGAGGCGGGTGAGTCTTTTATACATTTCGACACATTGCCGATGCTTTAACGTAGATGCTTGATCATCATGTGCAGTTCAATGTTCAAAATATATATGTCCAAAAACATTGGATTGTGTCGAGACACCCTCCGCTTGTCCTTGTCCTCACCCCGAAGACATCAAGTGTCTGGTGCCAGACGCACAAGAAAAAGAATATGCTACCGTGTTTTGTGTCCGAGGGCAGAACGAGTGTTCAGAAATTGAGCGCCTGGCAAGTCGGTAACCAGAGTTGTGGCCGAAGGAAGATGAACATTTACCAGTGTTGTTATGTATAATGAGAAACATAAAGAACTCACGGAGCTAGGGTTCTTCTTTACCATGTGCATTATCCTCAATCCCTGCCTGTTATGTGAATTCTAATGTAGGTTGTGAGTGACCCTCCTCATTTATGGTATTTGTGGATAATCTTGTAAGATTCGAAGAGAAAGGGATGACGAGAGGACTCGGACCCTAATATTGGCTAACAGTACACGAGATCGGAAATATGAAAAATCTCCTAAATTCCATTGTCCCCACATATGAAGGATTAGTCGTGTGGATAGACATTTGACTTATTCTCTTCATTAGCGTTTCACTTCCCTAAACTCAATAGCTCATAGCACCCTCTAGAATTCCTCGGAGTTGCTCACGCACGTCGGGATCGGTGGCATCACCGATGCCTGGTGCTAAATCAAGCAGACGACGTTGAGGAACCGTTCCCTCAACAAGCTTGTCGATGTCTGCCGCGGTATATCCAATGCCAAGGAGCCCACGCGGGAGACCAAGCCCATCGAGGAAACGTGCGATGGCTTCAAAGAGTGCTTCTCCTACGGAACTGTCAGGGATGCGTGCGATGCTCGGATCGGATGGTGTAGTATTTTGGAATAGAGCAAGTATCTCGCGATGCCGAGATGGTGATGAAGGCGCAGTGAACTTGAAGACTATTGAATGTCATCAATCATACTGTACGACAGCTAAGAACACAGTGTACCTGATGGACCAGTCAATGCTACACTGGAGAAGACTCAATTGAATGCATAAAGGATATCTAAGCATCGCTCATACCTGATACCGTGCGGAATAATTGGGCCTTGTGTAACATACTCAGGGTGCTTGTATTTCGGTCCAGTTTTGTTCAGACCAGAAATCTATTATAATCGGGTCCATCAATCTCTAATCCAATTAACTGAATAAAAATAGGATGAAGGACCTACAGGGTAACTCATGCCATGACAGAGGTGACAACCCGCGTTTCCGAACCCAATACCGGCGAAGGTCGACGCCAATCTACAATCGGAGAGGTGAGTAATAGAACAATATAGCCAGGATATTGAGATACAGCATTTGACGCATGGCTTCCTCATCATCTCTACGTTTGGCAACACGAGGCAGATACTTGACTGATTGTCTCAAAGCCCACATGCTGAAGATGTCAGAGACATCATTGCTTCCTTGATAAGCTGATCAACGTGAACGAGAGCAGAGTATGAGGACAGTGTCAGGAAGAAGAACTTGTTACTTAAAACTCACCGGGACGTTGTATTGGATTCTTAGGGCGGGGAGTCCGCTCGTAGTATCTAGGAGACATTATGGTGGGCCGTTATTGATAATAATAAACTTACGGTATAGTGGTGTAGCTCTCCAAAGCATGAAAAAGCTTTTGAGTAAGAGGTCATAAACCAAAGAATTCCTTGATGACAAAGTGGAAGACCAACATACCACATCCAGTCCAGAACTAATATGAACTTGTGTTGGACAGGTGGAGGTATTCTGAGTATCGACAATACCCAATGTCGGTCGGAGAGCACGACTTGCTATCCCAGTCTTGAAATTCTTGGAGGTAATATCTACGATGGCGGCACCAGTTGTTTCACTTCCGGTGCCAGCGGTACTATACAATATCTGGATATAATACGATTCCTGACTTAAAGATAAAAGCTTTTCTCACGTGGGAACTAAATCATAGCGATGCTTCAGAGAAGAATAAATCCTTATAAACTATATCGCTTACTTGCTATGAGGGGCCGCAGAGTCTCTGAAATGGGAAGACCTTTACCAATGGGCGCATTGATAAAATCCATCAAATCAGCATCTTTGTACACTGTGAATCTACACCAGGTATAAGAAGGACAAAAGCTCCACAGACAAAAAAAGTCACAAATTTGCGGCTTTGGCGGTGTCTATGACGCTTCCTCCACCAACTCTTAAGAAAATAATTTTATCAGATAAGCCCCGTATGTAGAACACATTGGTTACGACACATACGCGAGGAAGTGACTGAAATCTCCCTTTCTTGCCCACGAAATGGCTTCTTGCCAACTAGCTTCGGTGGGTTCCACCGCCACATTATCAAAGACCTCATAACGCAGGTCGGGTTGAGTCTCGAGGGATTGGATGGTCTTTAATTTGATATGAATCATTCCAACTTTTCAAGGAAAGAGATCCACGCACATGTAGCATCGGATGTAGCTTTAAAAGGTTGCGATCTGTAAAGACTGCCACCTAACGATCCGTATATATATTCATAAAGTGCATAACTCAGGACCGGTAAAGAAAGGACCTTTCTAGCCTTGATGTTCTTCAAATCCATGGCTACTTCCATGGTCACCCCGTCTCCGAATCGCAGGTTAGAAGCTGCGACCTATAAGAAACTGGTGAGAAAAGCCCCATGATGAACAAGGACTTGATAACTGACCTCAAATGCATACTCCTTCTGGGGAAGTTCTACGGGTGTTGCAAGATTTCGAAGTTGGTTCAATCGGCCGGGGTGCACGCTACGGTGACCGTGGCAGGGACATGCACCATGTCGAGTCGCGTTCATGAGACGAAAGATCGTCTCTCTACTCGCTTGAGCAGGAGCCATTACGATAGCAAGGTCTCGCAAGGTAAGGAAGGATATGTACCCTAGAAGACTTGAGAGAAGAGCCTTCGCACTTTCCGAACTTCGGATGTCTCTTGCATCTTTTACGTGTACTGGGATGCCGTGTGACATCTCTCCATTCAGGCGATAGACAGCTTTCCATAGGGCCTTGACGCATGCCATATATAGACAGATACTAACATTAGATGATGATGGTCCATGCAATAGGCACGAAAAAGAGAAAACATAGAAAGTCGAACAACCCTCCGAGTAAACTGTTAAAATGTAATACCTAGATAAATCCTACCTCAGTCGCTGTACTGCGCCCCTGAGTTATATTTTGGAAGCTCCTGTAAAGACACAGGCCGGTAGCTGTGCGCACTGGCACCAAGTGGTAAAGGCACAAACGAGCCAGAAGGTCCCATAGAACGGTCGTTTCGTCGGCGGCGTAAACATCCAGCAATGGTCACGATGAGTACAACGAGCATGACGATGACGTTCAAGGCCGCCACGCCAATGGCAACAGGCGCCCATTTGAGAATATTGTGTACCTTGGTCTGAAGATCGTTGATATCAGAGCTCGATTGGCCAGTACCCGATGAGCTGCTATTTGAGGATGCAGCATTGACGTTGTCGTTGTTAAGAAATGTGTCTGTGCTGACGCCTCCACGAACTTGATGGAACTCGGCGCTGGCCTCGGAGCCATTTACGAGGGACCACATCTTAATAAAGGGATCGTTCATACCCCCGTGCGCGTTAAAGTCGCCGTAGTTGAAAAGAGTGTATAAGGAACGCATGACAGCGTCTCCAAAAATGAAGTCAAATTCAGATTTACCGACAGAGAGGGATTGAGACAGCCAACTGCCAGTACATGTTTGCGAGCCACTGCTTGTTGGCTGCACAGTATCGAGGGGGTGAATGTCAAGTTGACGACCACTGCGCGGGAACAGGTCAGTCATGATACTTCAAGAACACATGAGTACATAACCAACCCGATGATAATGCTAACATCTACTTCAGCATCACAAGGCAGTGTCCACTGAGCCATTGAATCACTGTACTGAGCACCAGGTACATTTGCATATATTGCGGATACAATGTCAGCAGGCGCGTAGCTGCATCAAGTTATAATATCAGACCATACAAGAGGTTATCACCTCACTCACACCATTGAAGTTCCGCTGTCAATGAGAGCCACAGCTTGGCCAGAAGGTGCATCATGAACGACACTGCTCAAAGATAACTTTTTGCCATTGGCGACAATGCCGTCCACGAGAACCGACCATCGGGAGGGATTTTGTTTGGGAAAAGTGGGGATAAGTGCCGTGTTGATTATGTCCGGATAGCGCGTGTTAACTTCACCTAGTATTACAACCATGAGCTCGGCAGCTCATTTAAGTGGAATGAAAGCACATACCAATGGTGAACGTGCCAGTTACCAGCTCGTTAGGGTCACTTACCCTTTCTAACAACATAGTCATATAATTGGGCTCTAGTGGGTTCTGAGCAAATATATTATAAAGCAGACTGCGGCCCCATGCAGCACCAGTCTGGTTGACGGCCATGTCGATGTTAGAAAGTTGAGTACGACCTATTCCTGCTATTCCTTGTGCGCCATATGTTATCGCTGGGTTATACACTTGCTCCGCGGCTAGGTAGGCTTGGGTAGGGATCTCAAATCTGATCCGACACTTGTCATCGAGATGGAAATGAACCAATAAAGGGATGAAGACGAACCCATCGAAGACGACGTCAGCGGTGGCGATTGGACCGTAGGCATAGCCAATTCCATAAGTGAGGTTGAGATTGAGATTGGTCTTGTTGCCTGGAATGCTTCCAGATGTACTAACCCAAAGATCGGAAGAGCCCGTGTCTAGTTGCACTGTAAACGGATTACCGCCGAGAGTCACATTGACTAGGTATATCAAGTCCTATACAAATTCTCGTGTAAAAGTTTCATTGATCTGACCAATACATATATATACCTGGTTGTCGCTGTGACATGGCCGTCAGCTACAAAGGAACTCTCAGTAAGCTCAGAGTTCACCTGACAACAGTCATCTGTCCAGCTGAGATGCCACGATTTGAGATACTTTGCCGTCGTGCATGGCCGTCACGTTGTATCTGATGGAGAGGAAGTTTCAGTGCAGTGACTGCAACAGACAAACAAGAGAGTGCAAGTAACGAGTGTTTCATTATTGAGCACATCAAGGATCGTGGTAGTGCTAGAGGAAGCAGACAATTACAGGCAATGAGGCTATAAAATGAGAGTAGGTAACCAACGTGGCGGTATCACAACCAACAAAAATAACTGCGGTTCGGCCCGTGTGCACCAAAGGCCAAAGCATTAACATAACTTATTACAACAAAAAAAATTACTCTCTCGCCTTCTCGACTAAGAAAAATGTCTAGAGGCTCAAGTATTACCTGGAATATCATCCTCACATCGCATTACATTCCCAACGGTAGACGCTGTCCACATTTGGTCTCCGCTTCTTCTTTCTCACCACGATGGCGAGCTTGTTTCACAAACCCATAAAAAAAGAACTCTCTGCAGCTGTAGAGCGTAAACCCCGTCCTCGTGTGCCGCGCCCCCGTATTGTCAATCCCGAGCCGGAAATAGACGAGGATAGCAAGCCACCCACCGGGACTTACACTGATTATCAAGTGATATCCGCGTCTCTTGGCGCATGGAAGTACGACATCATGAAATTTGACTCCCGTGGAAAAGAGGTGGACCTCCATAAATGGAATGGCCCTGTCAAACTCAATCGTAAAGATTATCGACCTCCTGAGAAAAATTCACAGGAGGAGATAATTCCTGTCGAACTCACACCCATGCTTGGACCGGATGGAAAGCCTGTTGTGGGGTCCGATGGGAAAGTAGTCATGGTCGGCCCTGATGGTAAGGTCCCACAGCCGAATGGTGTTGCAGGCAAGCAGCAAAATGGCAAGGATGTTGCGAAAGGAAAAGGCAAGGGCAAGCAAATGTTTAAGAAAAAGACAAAGCAAGTTTTCCTCGTTCCAGATGAGGTGAAGCAGCTCAGACGGGAAGAGCGATACCCGTGGGTCATGGAGGAGAGTGGGGAAAACGGCCAAGTCTGGGTTGGACATATAGAGAACCCCGAGAAATCCTTGACGCATGGGCTCCTCGTACCTATAGGCTCCCAATTCCGTTTTGTGCCCGCCCATAGATGGTACAAATTCCAAAAGCGACCGACTTATAGGATTTTGGCTTTGGAGGAAGCAGAGGCAGAAGTATGTCATCATGGGCTTCTATACCCGGTGCTTACCATTTTCCATTAGTATGCCAAAACCCAAAAGAACAAGGACCCTGAGCGTTGGTTGATGCGTAAAAAGAGTGCTAATGGAAAAGGTCCTTCAGAGGCCACCCTTGCTACCCTTAAGGCAGGCTCTGAAACCCGGCTTGGGTCATTCGGAACGAGTGAAGGAAGTGGACTACAGACAGTGGACAATGGTCCTGCTGATTTGTTCGGAGATGATGATGATGAGGAAGAGAAAATGAGCAAACGGCGCCGACAGAAGGAGATGGGCGGTGATGGTGACATGGATGAGATGGAATATGAGGCTGACTTTGCGGATGATGAAGAAAAGATGGAGGCCGACGGTGATGACGAGGAAACTAAAGAGATGGAGGTAAGTATATTCATCTTTTTGAAATGCTCGACTTAACCAAATATCCTGATACTTTTCAGGAACGCCTGAAAAGGGAGTATCGATCTGCAAACAAACTACGCGATGGCCACATCGATGAAGATGAAGATGAAGATGAAGAAGAGCTCACGGGAGCTGGGAAGGCTCTCAAAAAACTGGTGAAGAAGTCAGAAAAGAACGAGGCATACGACAGTGATGATGACGATAAGGATCCCTACGCTTCCGTGAGCCCATCTGCGTTAACGTGATTTTTTACTAATCTACTACAGGAGGAGGATGAACCGGAAGACAACACCACCCTCCAAGTACCTCTCAACGAGCCAGCTGTCCTCAATCAATCGCACTCTCAGCCGCCTAGTGGCACTACCACACCTATACCCGCACGTCCCGGCTCTGGTGCCCAAACTCCACGACCTCCCAAACCCAAGAACAAACCTCTCTCACAGTCCCACACGTCACCATCACGCGCAAATTCCCCAGGCCTCGGGAATGCTGTCGTTGCAAAACGCGCAACGAGTCCAAAAGCACCGAAGCAAAAGGTCATTGCGGGCGGCAGCCCTAGTCGTGCTGGCAGTCCTCTCGCCGGCGGAAGTCGTGCCTCCAGTCCCGTGTCGCCGTTGAATGTTGGGGCCACAGGTGGAAGTCGCTCGGGGACGCCGGTGACTGGTGCTGGGAGTCGTGCTAATAGTCCCCCTCCCTCACAAAGCCTCAAACGCAAGGCCCCTGATGATCCTCCTACACCTGCAGGGGCGACTGCTGTCAGTCCAGACGGTGGCAAGCCTAGGAAGAAAGCAAAGCGCCCACTCGAAGAGTCAATGGTGATTGCCTACTTGAGAGAAAAGAAAGATGCCACGACGAAAGACTGTATCCAGAAATTCCAACCATATCTTAAGGAAGAGGAGACCAAAAGGGCATTTACGGCGATGGTAAAGAAGGTCGCAGTGGTCAAGAATAGTATGTTGAAATTAAGATCTGAATACCAGTGAAAGTGGGTGGGCGGTTGGGATTGTACATTTAAATTCTGGTGCCTTTTTTGTTCAACGTTTCTATATCCTTAGAGTTTTATAATGGAGCTGTATTGAGTGTTGGCAATATTTTTGCTTCAGAATAACTGTAGAGAACACCACTCCCTGTGCCACGCGTTCTCTGATGTTTCAATTAGGGCCAGTGTTACGAAGCTGGAGCTCAGTTTCAACATTGCAAAGATTTTTATAGCAGGTGACCAGTAATGAATAATCAGAGAACATTGAAGTGGAAAGTGAGTCATATTTCCTTGGACCAAGGAGGATGAGGGTACAAATACAATCAAGTAAAGGGTGGTAAAAAGAGAAATCTGCGGATCCGTTTGAGTGGAACTATAGCAGACAGTCAGACACAGGTGATAATAGCATTAATTAGTAGTCTCTTCCGAGAAGTCCATCAGAACGCCTCCACCCTGCACTACATCTAGTGGAGATGAAAGTGGTTCCACATCCTGAGGAATAAGTGAGGAAGGGTCTGAAATATCCGCACCAGTCCGACGCCCTAATATGCTCCGTCGGAGTGGCTTGGTTTTCCTCGGCAGGCTGAATAAATTTGAGTTCGAATCAGGCCCTAAAACCACCATGACCCGATCATCATCGACTTCTCCTTCCGCACTCATGTCCACGTCACTGCTCTGGATCGGACACGTCTCACCATCGCTGAACTCTTCTGGGCGTCGACGCTTCTTGGGGGAAGGGGTCAGAGGAACGCGGGTACTACCAGGGGGAAAGACCGAATTGAGAGCGTCATTAGAAGACCGAAAAATCGGCGTGGGTGTCGTCTGTGTGCATGAATTTTTGGCGGGGGAGGGACATGGTGTAGGGGGGACGGTGAAGGTAGTTAGATGATGTATGTTATAGCCTTCTGTTACGCCTAAAGCGTGTCAAACGCGTCTTTCAAGGGCCACTGATAGACCAGAGCTCTTACTCTTCCGTACCCTGGACCCAATATTCTGAAGGGCGACAGTGAGGTCTTCTGGAACTCTGAATGGGGCCGTATTAAACGTGCAACTGTTCACGCGACGTCTGGCGGAAAGAGCAACTTACATGCGATCGCGGTGCGTGTTAGACGCGTTGGCTTCACTCCACAACTCGTCTGTGTAAGTTTTTTTGCTTGGGGTGCTGGGCAACATGGTGCTGATACGTGAACAAGTGGAAGCGTGGACACGGTTAAAGCCGATCGTCGTTTAAAAGTCCGCAATTCGACTAATTACTGTAACTGTGCGTTATGGATGATTATTGTGATCGGTATCCATTCTAGAAACAATAAGTTTAAGGTTTTGTTGCGAGAACATTGAGCCCGCAAGGCCCAGATCCCCGAGTACGCGTACATCAAATTCAGTATTGAGTTGTCACTTCAACAATTCGGGTGAGTGTCCAAGTAAAACATACTTCCTTAACAGCTCACGTGCATGAGTATCAACTTGAATGCAATAACAACTAATGATTGAGCGGCCTTCAGCCAGCTTTATTTAACGATTGAGCCCAGTCTTACGATTCATGCAGCACATTTGGGATACAACCTGAGATGTTGATTCAAGCCTAAATCCATGTAAAACATGTATCAGATCTGCGCGTAAAGTTAGCATAGCAGAGGAGGCCAAAAGGATAATGATTTAGTACAACCAATTCTTCAGCACCTAGAAGTCACCTGCACGAGTAGGACTTGCATATTTATTGGGAGTTGGTGCAGCAACGAGAATCTCCCTTAAATCGGCAGGTTGAACAAAGGTCACTCTTTTAGCAGGGAAGAAGTCAAAAATGCAGCCTTGGCCTCGGCGACAGCTACAGTAGTCGTAGTAAGATCACATAGAAGGAGCTGCAGAAAAGGTGGTGGGAGACTTCATGACCTGTGTAGTCAAGCATATGTCCAAATGATTGCTGCCTGCAGCTATTCAAATAGGGAACTGTTGTGACAGTCACAGCGTTACGCGACGTCACCACAATATGTCTGGCTCGAAACGTAAGAGGGATGAAGACATAGATGAGAGTGATTGGTACGACGACAATGGCGGATTTATTGATGACGGCTCCGAACCCCATAGATTTGGAAAACCAGTCCTTCCCGTGGCTGACCTCCCCAGCTCATTCGAAGGCATTCCGCAGGACGGCATGGAATACTTGTTTACAGTGAGGCGAGTCATTCTCTTGATATTTTTTTCTTCATCATCTGGTCAGTGTTATTCATGGGACTCAAGATCTTGTTACTTTCTTTCTTTCTTAGGAGAGAAGAGCGGCGGTTACCGCTAGTCACTAGAGTTCCTAATCCTTATGCGGTACCAGAAAACACACAGCGTGGTTCTAGTATGGATGGAAACGCTGCCAGTGATCCATCTACGAATCTTATTCCCCCAGAAGAATGGCGAACATGCTTCAAAGAGCGATTTCGGAATTTACGTGCGGTAAGTATCCTTATTTTGCGTATTGTTCCTCTTATTATATCAGTATGTCAGAATTTGAGGCAGCCCACTATCAACATCTCTCTTCCGTCATATTCTGGGACCTACGAAATTCCCGATATGCGCGAGCGTGATCGATGGTGGGCCTTCTTTCGCGGAGACGTTGAGTGGGAGAATGTACCCAGCTCGCAGTTCCGTGGTAACAAAAAAGGGAAACAGGGTAGACGGAAGAAGGAGACAGTGAACTGTGATGAGGTTCCGCGGGAAGATAAGATGCGTGGCTGGGTGGTATACGGAGAAAACCTGAGCTGGGATCAGGCTGACGAAGGCGGGGTTGTCGAACTGTCATATGGCAGTTATGTCAACGCCACAACAGTCGAAAGTCAAGATGCGGATCAAGATGAGGTTGGAGAAGTTTTAAATGCCGATTCTCCCCCTTGGGAAATCCGCGACAATGAAAAACCCGAGGATGTGTCTGCTTCACCTCATCTTGACTGTCTCAGCCCCGCAGCAGCTGTCGGTGATAACCTTGCCGTTTCCGCCGATGGAATCATTCCGCGAGAACCTACGCCACATCTGTTATCTATCCTGGATCAAGTATGTATGATTCCCTCCCATTTTTTTATCTTCGCATACCAACTATATTGTTATTTCAGAAGACCACATTTTGTTTGCTCAGATATTTTTCTCAATGGATCCACGGTCACTTTGACCCTTCCTCTCTGGCTCCTCCACCTCCCCTGCCGACGCCTCAACTCGATTCACCCAGCCACGGAACGAGCACGTATGACCTTACATCTTGTCATGGCCGCTGGATATTTTCCTTGCTATCCCACCTGGATGCACAACTGACGAGTGACGAGATCAGTGTCCTGAGGAAACTGGCAAGAGGGTGTGTGAAGTTGATTAAAGAAGAGAGGTCATCTGAAAACACTCGCTCGCAAAAATCAACTACAGTAAGCTGTTGTCTGCTTTGCCCACGAACCACTCACGTTGCCCCTATTTGAAGGCACAGTATATGGGAGTGGGAGAAAACGCTTGTTGGATGATCGTTGCTGCTGTGGCTGGCATTTGGGGACAGC
>QLPI01011817.1:0-18414 GCA_003314275.1 Chroogomphus rutilus | reverse complement strand
GTCTCATTACCGTCATGGCCCGAAAAGATTCCCACAAGATTATTTTTTTCTGCCTGGCAAGTTTTTCGGCTTGGTTACCCTTGAACACCAGAGTAGTTGACCTGGATTAGCTAAACGATCTATTAATTGGCAATCGCCCCTAAGTAATTGAGGACCAAGAAGCAACACAAAACCCCTGAACTTTGAACCTGGTCCAGACTCATGAACATTATATCAAAATTTAAATACCCATGACATTAAATCTCTTGAGCTCGGAGCGCCTCTATTATCCCCTTCTCATTTCCCTCACAGCGTGGTCGACTTGTTTTCTCGGTTTCACTTTTTTTTTGAAGGCTTACCAGAATACTAAGACCATTGCACCCGACCACAGCGAGTCAAAAAGACATCGCCTCTCCCCCCAACATGATGGGTTTCACGCCTTCCCGTCCCCTTCCGGCGGTCCCAAGATGCTGTACTATTTCAGGAGTAGGGAAATACCAGGTTAATACACGTACATGCATATCCGAAAATTAGCATGACCTCATACGCTTTTGAAAAATTGTGGGAGATTGAATGCCAAGGAAGACATACAACTTTATCCCCGACTCGATATGCCCGTCTAAATGGTATTATACAATGAAAGGAAAGTTCCTTAGATTTACTTTGGTATTTTTGGTTACTCAGGGGCCGAATATCGCAATAACACATGCAGATGCTGGCTTTGCCTCTAATATTGTAATATCCAAAAAAGGGTGCGGCGGTCCTACACGAGATTCTAGGCGTCTAAACTTACAGTCGTAAACAGTGTCTTTCTCCTATACATCCCATTCGTCCGCCTGTTTTAGAATAACCACGGTCCTACTAAACAAACGTCCATCATCAGTCCAGACATAAAGAGGGTCAAAGTTGGCTGGCGAATGCATGACTGGAAACACACCTCGACCTCTAGCTCCTTCTGGTTTAATCTGCAAGCAACTCTGATGAATCAAATTCAGAGCTTTCACAGCATCCCTCGCCTCAATGACACAGGAAATATTGATTTCCGACGCGCCCTGGCTGATCATCTCAATGTTGATGTTTCCGTCCGCGAGCGTCGTGAACATCCTCCCCGCGATGCCCACCATATTTCGCATTTGGTGCCCGACGAGAGAGAGAATCGCCATGTCGGTGTGGAGAGAAACCTAGGCCCCCCGATGGGTCAATTTCAGCATGCGAACAGGAGCACATACGAAAGGAGGCATAAAGCACCAGAAAGCAAAGAAAGGTACCTACACTTCCACTTTTCTCTAACTCTAGCACTAACTTGTTCAACACCTTGCTCATCCCGGCCCCATCCTCAATCGCCATACTCACATGTACTTCACTTGTACTAATCAAATCCACAACGACACCAAACCTATCCAACGTCCCAAAGATGCGTGCCAAAAAACCATGGCTCACGCTTTTTCGATTTGAATTCACGTTCAATACTAATATGTGCTCTTTTATTGAAACGGCAGTCGGCAGACGTTTGCGTCGCTGCCTCTCCTGGATATCTGCCGTCAGCTCTGCAAGGGTGCTAAGCGATGCACCCTGCAGTGCGAGGGTCTCGACATCAGATAAAGGGGGGGTGTACGAAGCGTCGGGTTGGGGCTGTATGACCGTACCTCGGCCGCTTGGGTTATCCACATTTTTGATGCGGATAGGAATTTTGCATCGTATAACCTGTACCTTAATGAATCACATCACACACTGGTATAAAGAAGACTAACCTGTTCCATCGTGAACGGATGTACGACTTCACTTCCATAATAGGTGAGCTCTGCAGCTTCGTCCGGGGAGATGGTAGAGATTAAGCGTGCAGTGGGGACTTTGCGTGGATCGGCGGTGAACACGCCGTCTACCTCTTTCCATATTTGAAGTTCAGAAGCGGATAGGCCTACGGTGAGGAGGGCCGCTAAGAGGTCTGTGTATCCTCTGCCGATTTGCCGAAGGAGAGATCCAGGAACAGGACCAAAAAATCCTACAAGAGAGTCAGTTGAATGGCGAAATATACTATTTCCCCAAAGGCCTACCGGTCACAACTGGAACTTTGTTTCCACATTGGGATATACGTTCAGCGAGTATGACAGAGAGACGGTCATAGAAAATTTGATCTAGTGTATCTGTATCCCAGTCCTTAGAAGAGTCATGATCTCCTTCATGGAGGTCTTCAGGTACTATATTTTCCAGGGACACGTATTCTGCATCTATGCCCTAAATTATTCGTCAGAGGAATGCAGCTACAGTATTAGGAAAAATAGTCACTCGATCTCTCAGAATAGTGGCTACTAGCTTACATGCCAGACGTTCACCGACCCCCACAATGCTGTCTTTGGATCGGGGGGACATTTCATCGATAACCTATATACACACGACAAGACTGAGTACCTAATGTTTTCATTTTTTGAAAATATGACTATCATCACCTGTGTGGCAAATAAAAATCCGCGCAACGCTTCACAATCATGATCAATCTCCCCGATCAACTCCTTAAGGAGTACCGGATCTTTCACGGATTGTTTGGCGGCCGTGACATGCTCAGACTTGAGCAAGTCCACAGTAGCATCGAAGGGCTGAGTAAGTCCTCGATCGGAATTACAATTTGAAGTATTAAGTGGAGAGGGAGACATTGGCCGAGGCGAAGAATGACGGCGCGTGGGTGAGACCACGCCTGGGGTACCAGGCGGCGAGCTTAGAGAAAAAGCGTCTTGGGCTCGCGGGCGTCCCCAAAAATTAGCTGCTGCAGAGGGGGTGCAAAACCCTGGAGTTTGGGAGTGAGTTCCAACACCCATATTTAAACTATTTCGTCGTAATGCCTGGGAAGCTGCACGCAACAAAAGATTAGTCGTCCCAAGAGCCTTGGTAGATCCAGATCGTGCAGAGCATACGATGGCTACCCGATGTTGATCCAAATATGATCTGTTTTAATATCAAACCCACAATGATATGAACATGGTTGATTTAGCATAGAAGCAAAAGTTTGTTTATATGTGTTTTTTTTTTGAAGGAGGAAGAGACGTACGGCACAATGTCTTCCGCAATTTTGATAGCAAATTTACCAACACTCGTTCCGCCGTACTTTTGCACGATCCATTTTACGGAGGGGTCCATGTTATTCTGGTGCAGATTTGGAGGGGTACGAGGGGGGCTGGAACTCGCAGAGCTGTCGGTGCTGGAGGGAGAAGAAGAAGACAACGTGTCTTCGGGTAGCGACATCTTCCTACCACCCCTTGCGTTCGGGCAACGTGTAGTAGTCCGTCCTGACTGGCACTGCTGCAGTTTGACGTTATTAGGTGAAGCGAGTCACGGTGGCAATTCACGTGACCTGACAATTGTGGACGCCTATGATAATGTGTATTCCTGGAAAAATCATGATTTATAAATAGATTTATAAATTTAACCTATATTTGAAAACCTTTTTCAAAGTGGTGGAAATACAAACAACAAATTATTGTTTGAATGGCAAACTTATATTGCACAGGTTGTCCACCTAAGACGAATGTTCAGAGGCCAGATCTGAACATTTGTATTCTACTTATACCTGTAACTCGGTGAGAGAACCCCGTAAATAAGATAGAGACATGTCTTGGATCTCAATGTCACAGATTGATCACTCAAACGTCGTACTTACTATCTTTCACAAAAACTTTCCACTACTCCGTATACTTATAATGTATTGTAATATCATAATGAATTTTGACTTTGCCTCTAGTTTGTGTGGGTTCACACATACGGGTACCATCAATGGGTATGTATTTTTCTCAATTTGACAAGGCTGAACTTTCCATAGCCTAAGTATAGTTTCTGTAACATTTTTTGTTTTTTAAATCTTGGGCCTTAGTGAAAGTATTGTTCAAAGGAGTGCAGGTCATTTTGAAACAGTAACATATGTTATAAATGTGAGTTCCATCATCGTTCGACAGAATCTAAATTCCTAGAATTTATTGAAAAAAAAAAAAAGGAAACGCGACATTTAAGGATTCTCCGCAATCTCTATTCTTCCATTCTCCATCGCGTGAATTTGGCCATTTTAACATAAACAACAACAACAAAACTCGACATGTTCACTTCCCAATGGAAAATACCAAGAACATGTAGGTATACTATATAACTTAGGAGTGGCCAAGCACTCCAAAGTCTATATTGCCCAGTCCCGTCCCGCCCCCAAAAAGATACCTTATATACCTTATATATAGTTGTTATATTTTGTTGAGACTCTTACCAGTCCAATGGGGATACCGCAACCACAACCCCGACAATCCCTAATAGCACCTGCGCAAACCCAACACTCCAGCTACTTTCATGTGGGGGAAAAAAAAAGGGGGGGGGAAAGAAAAAAAAAGGACAAAAACAAAACAAGCAATTAACCCTGGCTCACAACACCCCAAATTAACCCTACTCACGATTGCTGTCCATTCGCAGCCCCAGTGGGATTAGCAGGAGCAACTCCCGTCAGATCCGCCGTCGATACAAAGTTCTCCCACGCCGATATGGTCGCCGCAGGTGCTACCGTCGAGCGCGCCGTGGTCGCCGACCCGAAGAATATCGGATCGCTGTACGCGGGGAGGATGTTTTTCGCGAGGGTTGCGTTCGTCCCCCCAACGGTGGTGCCATTCGGGAGGAGGGTCCCGAGGGGGCTAGAACCGAGGATGAATTCTTTGAGGAATATGAGAGACTGGAAGGGGGGGTGTGGTGAGTGTCGTCCAGAGAGAGAAGGGGGGAAAGGGAGGGAAGAGGAAAGAGTGCGCTCACGGCATCAGGTGCTGTCGCTGGAATCAGGTGACCTGCCCCGGCGAAGAGGGCGTACGTGACGTTACGTTCTTGGTGCACTTTCCCCGCAAACCTGCCTTGCGAGTCGAAGAAGGGAGTCGAGGGGGGTTGAGTGAAGCCTTGGATACCGCCGAAAGTCATGTTCTGTATCACAACTGAGGAATTTGTCAATAGATGTGGTAAGATGGGAGGAGACGGGGGAAAGTAGACGTAGGGTTGGAAAGGAGTGAAGGATGTTTGGTACATGCAAGGAAGGGAAGAAAGGGAAAGGAAAAAAAGGAAACAAGGGAGAGATGGTATACACACTTTCCGTTCCTAGGTGTGGTAACAATGAATCCGCATTCCCAGACAGAAACACCAACGGAATCGAGTTGGCTGACAGGTTGCTTGCGAGCTGAGATAAGAAATTCATAGGACTGTTGACGGAGAACGTCCGTCAGCATCGAAAATACAATAACGTCCACATGGAAAAATACGATCACTCACGGAGGACCTAAAGCCACCGAGTCAATCAAAATCGCTTCTCACAAAGACAAAAAAGAATATCACGTACTAGGATCTACGCAGCCCCAAGTATCCACGAAACACTTAGTAAACATTCCACCCCTGAACAAAACAGGACTACATACCACCCTGGGTACCCCCTCCGAATGGATATCCACTCTGTGGTGTAAACGTCGAAAGCCAGGCTTTACTGGTAGGTGCGTGGATTGCGGAGACTACACGGGGGTCTGGAGATGCGGGCAGAACGCGCGTCCAAAAGAGAATCAGTACATGACATTTGCGTGGTTCGGATGAAATGTAGTGAGATTTAAAATGGAGGGTAAAAGTGGGTACGTACCATTTAAAAACACCGATATAGAGTTGGGCGTAGGCAAGGCTTCTGGATCGACAGTATCAGGAATAAACTAATCGCTCAAAAATGAGCAAGGTATTGATACAGTCAACGACTGAGACTGTAGACATACGTATAGCTGAGAGAAAAGGTTGATCAGATCGGGGGAAGAGCAGACGAGGGGAGGGACAAGAAAAGGACATACGTCGAAACCGTGGCCCGCTGTAAGCATAAATTCACATCAGTACCAACAACCAAGGAAACTCTAAATCAAAGAATGGATTGAAATCAGACCAGCCACTGGGTTAAGCAGCAAAGACCATACCAAAAAAAAAAAAGATAAGTCGAATAGAATTAGAATATAACAATGGATGAAAAACAAACGTGAGGCCAGAATCACAAAACCTACCCCAAGGTTTCGTAAAATTGAAAGCATAATCAATCATTTCATCATAGGTGTCACACATATACCAGGGGTCGATCGTTCCATTGGGGCGTCCTGTCAGATCCCGCTTGCTATATCTCTTGTCCCGAAGCCATGCGTCCTGCATTTGTTGCATCGACGCGCTCCTCTTCGCATAAAGTTCCGGATCCCGCTTTTCCTCACGCTTCCGCACCTGATGTGCCTTCTTGACATGCGCCAATGTGCGTTTTAATGCAGTGTGTCGTTGCACTCTGGTGATTCTCCCGCCGTTCAGGAGCGATGCTTTATTCGAGTTCGTTGTTGTTGAGGGTTGTCCGACTCTGACGGACTCAGGGGGAATCACAGTAGGGATAGTACCTTTTTGGGGGTAAGTGATGTTGATATCGAAGCCGCAAAGATGGGTTCTGAAGTGTGAGGTGAGCGTGACAATAGAAGCGAGAGTGGGGATGTGCAGGACGCAGGCATTAAATAACGCAGGGGAACAGGTGAAGGGGAGAGGGGATTAGGGAAAGAGAAATAAACTGCAAAAATAAAAGGAACACATACTGTTCCCGGAAATATTGCAAAACTTCGGGGTTATAATCAATAAGCTGAGGGTATGTCTCTAACACTTGTGGCTGACAAGTGCAAGAAATATTAGAAGAAACCAGGTCCAACATCAGCATGACGTCACGTGAGTTGAGAAAAAGGAGCACGTACGACACCGGGAAATATATCCGTCTGATCCAGCGCATATGCACCATCCCCCATCGCTACCTTGGCGAGTTTAACCGGCGGCTTGGACATGGAGAAGTATGTCTGGGAACCGTAAGGGATAGTTTACATAAACGGGAACCAGAGGACCGAGCAAGTGAAAGATAAATGAGAGCAAAGATGAGCGTCAGAATGTCACATGTAAGTGGACGGAAGGGAGAGGGGAGGGGAAAGGAGGGAAAGAGGGAAGGGGGAAGGGAGAAAGGCTTACCTTGACGATATATGGAATGTAAAAACCTGATGATCATAGATGAAGTTGTATGTCAGCCAAAATTAGTGGGATTTATGAATAAGTATTAGAAGATATAGGCATGGAAATTCTGAAGACGGGGAATGTATTATGAAAATATGAAAGATCGAACAGAAAAAGGAGGAAACAGATAATAGTCAATTGATGAAGAAAGACACACCGGCATAACTCTCCCCAGTCAAGTACAGAGGGCGCGTCGCAAGTGACGGGAATACCGTTGCGATGTTGGAGAGAAAGCCCATCTAATGGGCCATGCACGCAAGAAACGAAGTGGCGGTTAGCCGATCATAATAAGGATAGAGACGCAAATCACAAAGTCAGTCCCCATTTGATCCTCATCTGTCACGTATGCATCCGCATCTGATGTGGAGAAACCCACACCTGGAATTTTGGTCAGTGAATTATACTTGCTCGGAAGCAGACTCGAGGAGAATGAATGGAGAGTAGAAGTCAGACGAGACGTTCAAATTTCTAAAAAGATGACTTCCTCGGCAGAAAAAAAATACCTATTCAAAAAAATCGTCACAAAAAATAAACATCCTAAACGGTTGGACCAAAATGATACCGCCGCAGCACAAACGTGCGAAAAACAAAAATAAGAGATAGCCCACTCACCAACAGGCTGGTCTATATACACAACATCAGCAGCTGTAGTCCAGCTAAAGGGGTTCAAGATGGCGGAAAAATCAGGCGCGAAGTGAATGGGGCCATTCTAAGGATAGGCATAAGTCAGCATGCGAAAAATAAACGCTTTGTTGCCTGAAGGGCGGAGAAAGTCGTTGAAACGATCCGGGATTGGGACTCGCCTCGAGAAAATTTCCGAGAAGACTGGATGATCCCTACAAATATAGATTTTTGTGTTAATTTTGGGGTAGTCAGGGGAGTAGGATGAAATGAGAGGGAAAGGGCGTTGGAGGGACGTACTGGGCCACCGTTCAACCAGATTATCCATGGCTGTCGAAAAGGAAGAGCTAGTAAGCGAACTATTCGGGAAGCACACAATGAAAGAAAAGCAAATAACGACAAACAAACTACACAACCGGAACGCCGAACATGGAGGCCTCCAACCGAGCAATACAATGAATATATCCAAAATGGCTCATTAGCCCGCCCTAGATAAAATGGCTCCCACACTAACGAAAGTGTAACCTCAAGAGAGCCCGAGAAAGAGCCGCATTCGGCACGACGGCCAACGTACCTTGGTTATGTCATTGCTTGTAAGTGACCCGTTTTGCTGCTCTGTGGCCCAGAAGAAGAGCGTGTTGTTGGGATGGTTCTGTGCACAAGGTGCGAAATTAGTATGTATAAGTTGTGCGCAGCTTGCGCCTTACCTGACGATTGACGGGCAAATTACCCGCGAAGCTCCGCGTGATGGGAAACGTGACGTTTGGCAGTGGATCTGTTACTTCGAAATCTGCGTGCGAAGTCGACGTAGTCAGAAGAACGTCGACGACAAAAACGGCGACGTTGCGAAAGGTATTGAAGAGTGTCAGCTACGCACACTTCTGCCAGGCCACTGAATCCGAGAAGTTGTTATTCGTGTTGGGGATATTGGAATACGCGTGCGGGAATGACGACGGCAATGGTTGTGCTGAGCAATGCGCCAAGTGCAACGAAACGGTGAGCGCCGCCAGCAGGCTGCCGCGGTAAGGTGATATCATGTTGAGCTGCTTGTTGCGTCCCTGGTCGAGCTAGTGGTGGATTGGGAAGAGCATGATGGTGACCACCGCCCCATATCAAACACCGACTTCCAATCAGCAATAAATGATATCAAACAAGCCATTGCCGCACGACCGACCTACAGTAACACAGTGCCCCACCCCCTTTCCTACGCCGATATGGTAAAAAATGCACAAGCAAGCAACCAGGCGACCCTTAAACCAAAAACCTCAGCCGAACTTCGAGAGAAGCTTATATTCATCTCGCTGAAGAACTCAGACAAAGCCGGAGAACACTATGGAGTTGCCCCCGCTGTGCTTACAAGAATATGTGACAATGTGCTAACTAATTTCTTTGCAGATCCCCAAAATGGGGGACTAGATATGCCTTCCCCACTCCGCGGTACCTCCAAATCGACAGCTGGAAACCTGACACTCACATTCAAAATGGTGGATGATGCCAATCGAGCCCGAGTACACACACAAGAATGGGCAAAGCTGATCAATCCAGCAGCTATGGTCCCACAACGCACCGATCCGTGGTTGCACACAATGTGCCAACCTCCTTTTGGCATGATCCTAATAACCTGAGGATGTGATTCAAGTCATTGAGACCATCAACAGTGATGCTACAGCCTCAGACTTTGCCAGCGAGAAAATTGAATGGCTAAACAGTCTAGATTCTTGAAACAAAAGTCAGCAGGGCCCACTCATGATTAGCTTCAAGAACAAGACAGGAGCAAACATGGCGATCAACCAGGGTCTAGCCATTGATGGCATCCTGTGCAACACCAGTATATACATACCCAGGCCACCCTAATGCTTCCAATGCCAGGACTGGGGGCATTGAGTAATGGAGTGTGACAGGAAGAAGCACTGTGGATGATGTATGGGCCCACACCTGACCACTGAACACACATACATACATGAAAATCCATGTCTGCCAAACCAACACTGCTCCAATGATAAACCCAAAAGTGCCAACTATGCTGGTGACCATGCCGGGTAGATCCAGAGCTGCCTAAATGTAAAATCTGCATTCAATGCCCAAACTAGAAGAGAAGAATACCGTGCTGGGTGATATAAATCATATACCCTATTTACCTTTGTCACTGCAAAACCTAGCTCTGACAAGATAGCAAATTCCTACCCTTCTCCATTCCCTAAACAAGTAGTTAATATTATTAGAGTAACTTCTCCTCCTATCCTACCCTCTGATGTGTGAAAGTATTCAGCATGACTGTTAAATTTGCATGTCAGGCACTTAATATAACACTACCAAAAGGATACCATAGGTTTCTCAGGGGTTCCATAAGGGGGGTCAAGATTCTGGGAATGTAAGGGGTCGGGGTCGTAGGATCAAGGGTGGGAGCTGAAAGGACAGAAGGCAAATGAGAAGTGCTGGGGACTTAGGATAGGGTTGGTTGTGGAATCTGGTTGGTGCAACTAGTTGTTTAGGTTTTTGAAGTCAGAGGGACTTGGCTTCAACTTATGTATTGTGTCCTCCTCGATTGTCTGTCCCTAATTTTGGAAAGTTGGAAATATACACGAGACTAAGTCAGAAAGGGGCAGAACTAAGTTAGAACTTGGGACACAAATTATGTCAATATTCGTACTGGTGAATAGTCCAGTCGACTGAGGGTTATATACATGTAGCTATTCCTTGTATTATCTACTTGCCAATTAAAAGACAAGGAGGAGAAGGGAATATGAGGGGTTAATAGAAAAGTAAGAACAAGGGAGTAAGGTATGCGGTGATCTTGTGATTTAGTTATCTGGAGAGCAGAACCTTGGTTATGAAATTGCAGGGGGTTGGGATTGCAGAACTTCAGATTGTTGCGACAGAAACATAGGAAGGCGGTTGAGAGCCCTGTTCCATATTTTGTGGTTAGAAAACTTCTAGAAAGGATGCGGTTGGTTGTGGATACTGAAATGGTTTTATTGGGGGACTGAGCTATAACAATGACACACTAAAGATCACTCAATAAAACTGCAAGCACTCAAAGGATATCACTCTCACCTTGAATAACATTACTGACCCTACAGACTTTGACCTTATTTTTATTCAAGAACCTTACATATACCCCTACTCCTGGCTTACTATAGCTTCTTTAAAGTATTTTCCTATCTATCTGGTATAAGAACCAGATGACCTAAGCCCCTGTCAAGACCACGATGCCGAGCTCCGGTTCATTCGGTAATACTGACCGACCGACCGACCTTTACCCATATTATCCTCACTATCACGCAGTCTCGGCTCGGTACACCCAGTACATCGTCTAGATTACTTCTCCCATCCTATCCTTTCTACCCCTCACTATCCTCCCATCCCCTCACCCGTTCTCCCCTGAACATGCGATGACCACTCATTTTCTTGGTCACAGCCCTATTGTTTTATGTTCGGTCGTCCTCTATTGTTCTATTCTCACCCACTCCTTCATTATTTTATTCTCAGCCATATTCTATTATTCTAATCTCGCCTACATTCCTTATTCTATTCTTGATTACTGTGGACAATGCCTCCACATGGTTTTTCATATCTTATTATTCTCCATTCCTTATGCCACCCTGTTCTACATCTTGCTTCTTAACCTATATAAGTAGCGGGATGTATGTAGATAGTTCCTCACTCAGAATATCAACTTGGTTCGCACCCTCTCATCCACCCCTTTCCTGCCTAAAGTCCTTCACTCAAGCCGACATCCTCGGCATTTTTGCGAGCCTCTCTCCTGTCTAAATTAGTAGCACGCACGGAACAGCAGGGCACAACGCACGAGGATGTTGAAGCCTAGCCACCCCAAAAACAGTCTGCAGGACTTGACCAACTCCTCGGCTTTACCGAGTCATAACAGCCCCCCTCTCTCTGTTATACTAGTATCTACACAGCTAACCTGTTAAGTCTCAGTAATGCCAATAGTATGGATGGGAGTAGGTCAAGTCTGTCAAGTACACATACCGAGGACCCGATAACTCGGCGGTACCGAATAAATACTCCATTAGTAACCAAGCACGAACCATTCCATGAGTTGTTCTCGGCCAGACGCACATATCGGTCACACCCCTCATTCCTACGCCCACTCCTCACTCCTCGGTCCACCTCACCTCGGCACTTCCTGCCCTTGTGTTATCTTCGGTTATGGCCTTGTTTTACAATCGGGCATTTCCTATTTGTGCTAGGGCACGTCCTATTATTCTGTCCTTCATTGTTCTATTTCCACCCTACATCTCTTATTCTAATTTTACTCGTTGTGGACAATAACCACATGCGTTGCATACCTTGTTGTCCCACATTCCTTATTCCACATGTCGCTTCTTAACCTATATAAGTAGGACATGGATGTACATACTTCTTCATTCTGGGTATCGACTAGGCTTAGGCCCTTCTACCTTCTTCTCTTCTATTAAGTCCTCGACTCAGGCCGGCATCTCCAGCATCCCCCTGAGTATCTGTCTGTTGCAAATACAGTGGCACGCACGGCAAGTAGGGCGCAACGCACGAGTACGTTGAAGCCAACGCCACTACTCTTGGCCTGCAGGACTTGGCCATAGTCCGCCCGACCTTTCGACAACACCCCTCGGCAGTACCGAAGTCCGTCAGAATCCGGCGCTTGACAAAGTCCTGCAGACTGATCGGAGTGGCTTGGCTTTAATGTGCTCGTGCATTGTACTCTGCTCTTCCATGCGTGCTACTAATTTGGACTGAAGAAAGACCCAGGAGGGTGCCGAGAGTGTTGGCCCCAGTAAGGGACTTGAGACTAAAGAAGAGAAGACAAGAGGAGGTAAACCAAGTCGATATTCAGAGTGAAGAACTATCTACATATATTTGCTACTTATATAGGTTAAGAAGCAAGAAGTGGAATAAGGAATGGAGAACAATAAGGTATGAAGAATTATGTGGAGGTATTGTCCACAATGATCAAGAATAGAATAAGGAATGTGGACGAGAATAGAACAATGAAAATAAGATAATAGAAATATGGCTAAGAATAGGATAATAGAGGGTGATAGAATATAAAACAATAGGGTCATGGCCGAAGATAGAACAATGGTAAAATGTCCCAAAGTACAATAGGCCGAGAAATAAGGAGTGGATGGGGTGGGATTAGTGGATAATGAGTGGGGAAGAGTGGATGAGGGATAGGAATAGGAAAGGTGAATGGTGAATGTACCAAGCTGAGTCCAACATACCAAGTGACATATGTGTGGATTGTATTGAGAAATGGATGTTTGTATAATAAATGTATTGTTACTGTAACATGTTGCATGAATTCTTTGTAGTTCTCATTTCTTTTTTATCATTCTAAAATTACCACCATGTAGTACATTTCTTTATCTCCATATTTCTCGGAGATGGACTAGGGAGAGGAAGATACAAAGTACCGACATAGGGGGAGACTGCTTATAGGGGAGACACATATGTGTACCTAACAAACTGGTACAGGCCCACAAGATAATTTCTGACATCTCCATATAACAAGACCTATTCAATCCAGATCTAACTCACAACCCATGACCGGTTGATACCAAATGGAGGTATATCATGTCATTACCAATCAAGGGCCGGACATATGGGATTCAGGGATACATACAATGACGGGCATAACAGAGAGTCCAGATCTCATGACAGGACAGAATCTTACTCAAAAATCAAATAAAAATGGTCACCAGTTCTTGTCACCAACATACATCTCTCATAGTTAGGGGGATTCTCTACATAGGAGTTACTGACTGGGTTCACTAGGAAAGTTGTATATAAATACCAGTACCTTTGTATAATGAGAAAAGTAGTAACAACAAAATATTCCTCATAAACTTGTTAGCCAGTCTTGCGACCTCTTTATCTTTAACTCGAGTCATAGCCACCAGCTGAGATAATACATCTCAAGCCTGGTTGTTGTCTGACTTAGACGTGGACGAAATAAACACTCCATCTGTTGTTTTCTTACAAGGTCTCATAGGATTTATCCACGAGCTCTCAAGATTCTTGTTATTCACAAAGAAAATACATAAAAGCTTATCAAATATTTTCTTCATAGATTAAAAGTCTCATTTGACTCCCAAAACCAACAAAAACATCATCATGACTGCTATTCCCAAACATGAAGTTTACAAATTCTGAGACATCAAACCAAAGCTAGGACACGATAACTGGATATCCTAGAAATGGGAATTATCGGCCACATGCAGAGATAGATGTTTGTACAAGATCATCATCGGCGACGAGAAGTACCCCGATGCCACCAACCAACACATCACGATCGTTTCCAGCATTCAGATGGTCGATTCTATTACACTCCAACAGCTTCAGGACGAGTAGAACGATAGAGACAGTATCGCATACATGCAATTACTCCTTTGCATCTCTCCTGAATACCAATCTGCTATTGACATCACTACTCATAGCACCGAGGCATGGAGAATTCTCACATCAAAGTTTGAATCCATAGATCCCAATAAAATCAGTATTGTCAGGACTAGATACAAAAATTATCATATGGTCAAAGGACAAGACATCTCTATTTACCTCACCACTATGAGAGAATTCCAGCAACAGCTTGCCCAAATGGGAGAAATCATCCCTGAATCGACCCATGCAGCCACCATCCTTCAAAACATTCCTGAATCATGGTGCACGATCGCTCAGACCATCAAGATGATCACTCGAAAGACCAAGGAAATTGAAGAAAAACTTGAGGCACACGAAGCTGACCTAAGCGCGACTGACATTTCCATCCAAGCTGCTACAGCTTTCAACGCTCAAATGAGGCCAAGCTAGGGAATGGCACGGGTCACCCACAGGTCAAATGTGGGTGACCCGCACCCGACCCATGGGAAACCCGAACCCGTCAACCCATGGGTTTTTTCCCACGGGTCGACGGGTGTCGGGTGCGCGGCGCACCCGCATGCCTGCGGCACGTTCGTGTCGTACGTCGCGTTCGCGCCGACACGAATGCGCCGTACGCCCCAACACGAACGCGCAGTACGTGCATGCGCCGACACGAACGCGCCGTACGCATACGCGCCGACTTGAACGTGCCGTACGCGTACGCGCCGACTTGAACGTGCCGTACGCGTACGCGCCGACTCGAATGCGCCGATATGGACGCGTTGTATGCGCACGCATGAACGCGCTGTACGCGTACGTGCCGAGACGAACTATGCACGTGCGTGTCGTACGTGCACACGTACGACAGGAGCGAGTGCCAGGTTGAGTGTCGTACTCGTGCGCATGCACGCGTACATGATTGACGCGCCGGGTTGGGCCGGGTCACGGGTGCTCTCCGCTTGACCCGCACCCGCACCCAAGGGCACCTGACCCGGTGACCCGTGCGGGTTGGCCAAACCCGTGCTATTCCCTAGGCCAAGCAAATTCCCAGCTCAACCTATGAGAAAATCTTTCAATAATAACATGATACCACAAATCAGACCGAATGCCTCATACCGTCATACCTTACAACCCCCTACACCAAATCCAAACAACAACCATGGCAACTTCATACCTCACATCAAAAATGCTCAGGCAACATCTACCCCACTGAACGTATACCAGTGCAACAATTGCCATCGTATGGGACATTTTGACTACTTGATGCATGATGCCAGGCGGTGGACTCGAAGGACAACCACCATGGGGAAGAAATCGCTTAGCGATCCAACCACGAGGTCATAACACTGCTGCTACTCGATCGCAAAATGACCGATCAAACTCAAATGCACCATCAAATACAACCACCTCAAAATTCGTATTAATGGCCATCATTAATGAGGCAACACCATCAAAAGATAACGACAAAGACAGCTCCGATGCTTTTGCATTGTCTGCCATACAGAATGGCGATCTTATATGGCTTGCAGACTCAGCGGCATCAAGTCACCTCTCTGGTGACCTCAGCCTCTTTGAGGACATATGAACCACCCCCACGATATGTATCGAAACCGCGAGCGGTGATATGCTTAAAGCTAACAAACGCAGTATGATAAGAATTACTCTTGTAAATGATGAAGCTACTGGTCTTCCCAACACAGAATTTACCCTACTCAATGTTATTTATGTTCCTAAACTCGAAGCAAACCTGCTTTCCGTCGGCTACATGACTGGAGGGGGAGTTGACGTTCAATTCTCAAACTACAGATCCATGTTCTTACATGACGGCAACATATTCGCTCGCAGATCGAAACTCAACAACGTCTTTGTTTTTGTAGTAAAGAGAACGACCAAGGAACCCACTGAAACAGCATTATTCTCACCTGAGTTGAATTCTATTACTTTATGGCATCACAGACTCACTCACACTAGCTATTCCATGATAGACAAAATGTCTAGGCTAGGAACGACTCTAGATCTTAACATATCCATCCCTCAGGCTGACATTAAACCATGTCTTCACTGTCCATTCGGTAAACACACGCAGATGAGTTACAATAAAACAGAAGAACAACCCACCAGCATAGGAGACATCATATCTTCTGACATTTGCGGTCCATTCGACGTTTCCATTGGAGGTTACCGATATTTCATCACCTGGCTCGAACATAAAACATGATACGCCAGCATTGATTTCTTAAAGAACAAGGAATCAAAAACCATCGTTGAATCATTCAAAAAATACCTCGCATGGATTAAAAGACAGAAGAATGTCGATGTAAAGAAGGTTTGCACAGATAATGGCAGAGAGTATACCAGGAAGGATTTTCAACAGACATGCGATGAGCTCAGAATAATTCACGAGACTACATCTGCATACACTCCCGAGTACAATGCCATTGCAGAATGATATAATCAAATGCTACAAGGAGGTGCTCTCACTTTACAACACAATTCTGGACTTACAAAACGGTTTTGGGTATCTGGCATTCACACGGTGAACTTTGTCAAGAACCGAATGTTACACCAAACGATTCAACAATCGCCATACAAGGCATTCTGGGGAATCAAACCCAGGATCGACTGGCTTCGTACCTATGGCTTGACTTGTTGGGCACTCATGCCTAAGGCTGTCAGAAGAAAAGGCGAATATAGGACCGTCGAAGGGACATTTGTGGGCTATTTTAACAACTCAAAAGCCTACAAGATTTGGATACTGTGAATCAACTCTGTTATCAAGTCACAAGACGTAATCTTCAACGAATACATGCAAATTGAATGCACTATGATTCACTCAACAGACGAAGATGACCTTACTTCTCTCTGGATGAACGAAGAAGATATTCCTATTACAGTAAAGGAAAATGTTACACATGAAAACCATGAATCATGGGACAATGACGATGAGCTTCCTTTTATGCCACATGTACAAAAAGGCATCGCTGATCCCAAACAACCTCCAACTGCAGAAATTGAAGTGGAGGAATCAGATCTATCTTCATTGACCAATGAAGAGGAACCTGAAAAAGAAATCACCGTGGATGCGAACGTACCACCAATCAAAGAAAATACCAATGACGAGCACGTGCCTACCTTTAAAGACTTCAAGACAAGACCATGGATGGATCCTACCAATCCCAACTATGGGAAAGGAATGAGGCATGCAGCAATAGTGATGGAAATCAGCATGATCGCACTCAGTGATGCACATCTTGAAGAAACTGTATCGGCATTCATTGTCTTAGCAGAAGATGAGCTGGAGAATTTTAAGAAGGCTATGAGATCAGACAGAGCAATTGAGTGGGAAAAGTCTTGTGAAGATGAATTTGATACCTTACAGGGATATAACACATGGAACCTCATCGAGCCGCCCCCCGATACCAACATTGTTGGTAGCCGATGGACCTTCAGAGTCAAATGTAACAACCTCGGACAAGTCGACAAGTACAAAGCCAGACTTGTCGCAGAGGGTTTCTCACAAATTCCAGGCATTGATTTTCATGAAACATATTCACCCACCATCCAACTTGCCAGCATCTGGCTCATACTTGCACTGGTGTGCAGGTACGATCTCAGACTCAGGCATGTTGACGTCAAGGGTGCATACCTTAATGGAAAATTGGACGATGTCATATACATGCGACAGCCCAAGGGCTTCATTATGCCAGGGGAGGAACACCTGGTATGTAAATTAAATAAAGGTGTCTATGGACTGAAACAGTCAGGATGTGTCTGGCACCAAACACTGAGGAACAAACTCGAGAAGTTACAATACACAGTGGCGAACACTGATCCAACAATTCTTCTAAAATTTACCAATGACGGCAAAATCCATATCGCTGGTTGGTAGGTCGATGACGGGCTCTTAGCGGCCACTTCACCAGGAGCGATGGAGAGAATAGTATGGGAGATAGGGGAGAGCTTTGATATACAGGATTTAGGAGAACCTGTTCATTTACTCGGGATCAAGATATCAAGGAATCATTCGCTCGGCACTATTCACATCTCACAACCTTCTTTCATCTCTACACTAGCCAAATGGTTTGGCATTGCAGGCGGAAAGACACTTCACTCGCCTATGGATCAAAACACTCAATTACAGGCCACTGAACCTACAGATAAGCCCATGGATCTACAGTATGCATCTATTATTGGCAGTATCAACTACTGTTTGGTCTGTACCAGGCCAGACATATCCTATGCTACAAACAGATGCACGCAATTTGTATCTAATCCGTCGGCCGTTCACTGGGGAGCTGTCAAGCGCCGGATTCTGACAGACTTTGGTACTGCCGAGGGGTGTTGTCGAAAAGGTCGGGCGGACTATGGCCAAGTCCTGCAGGCCAAGAGTAGTGGCGT
>QLPI01011798.1:0-23525 GCA_003314275.1 Chroogomphus rutilus | reverse complement strand
GGCCGTGTCACACGTAACAAGCGCCCATAACACTCCTTTGCCGTCAAAAAAAAACATGTAAAAACAATAATATTATAATAATTGGGAATTGTCAACTCTTCCATAATGCCTTCGGGCAATGTAAGATGACCCCGATTTTTTTGGAAGCTCAGACCTCTGTGGTAACCATCTGGAAATCTAGCGGATTGCACCGCAAATCTGATGGTCATGAAACATGTGTTCATGTAAGATCTGAGCAGATAAGAGAGAGAGATTCAATTATGGTGCTCGAAGTGCAAGCGCTTATGGTGCACTCTAACTACAAAACAATAGTACTGCATGAGAGATAGTTATCTACTAAGAACTGTAGCAGATAGAATACGTGATATGAGGAGATATGACAAGTGGGTTTTGTGAGTGTAGGGGAAAATGAGACTTCATTCAATTCTATGGTGTGCTAGCAGGTTTCCAGAACATCACAGATGGCTCATGTCTAGTCCAAAATGGGTAGGCCAGGGTTGGCAGTGCAAAGGGTATTTTGGTCAATGTGTTTTGCAGAAACATCACACTTCAGGGATTAGGGTGTCAAGCAGTGGTCAGGTGTAGCTAGTTCAGAGTGTGTGGTTGGCTGGATTAGGCCTCAAAAAGGGGACCTTCCTCAGCAAGTTTGCATGCATAGTGGTCTAGGGCTGCTTTGCACATTTGTCAGGCCTCGGTACTACCGATGGTGCTGTCAGAGCCGGCCAAGTCCTGCAGGCCGGTCAGGGTGGCTTGGCTTCAACGTACTCGTGCATTGCGCCCTGCCTCCTGTGCGTGCCACTAACTTGTAACGAGAACAGATACTCAGGCAAATGCCGAGGGTGTTGGCCCGAGCAAGGACTTCTGAACAGAAGGAGGAGAGTAGGGAGGCATAAGCCTAGTTGATACTCAGACTAAGGAACTATGTACACGTATCCACTAATTATATAGGCTGAGAGGTGGAATGTGGAATAAGGGTGGCATAAGACATGGAAAAAAGAATAAGGTATGGAGCCCATGTGGAGGTTATAGTCCACAACGATTAGAATAGAATAATGAGGGGGTAAGTGAAATATAAGCGGTGAGATTGTGGGAAAGAGATAGAACAATAAGGAATGGCCAAGAATAAAACAATAGGGCCGCGAGTGAGTGGCAGGGAATAGTGATTGTCCTGTGGGTAAACAAGTGGGGGGGAAAGAAAAGGAGTGTAGGGATGATAAGGAATAGGGGTTGGGGAAAAGGATAATGAACCAGGTGATAAACTGGGTGTACCGAACCGAAACCGTATGCCATGGAATGATGAGTGGGGGTCGGTTGGTCGGTACTGCCGAGTAAGTCAAAGCACGATGTATGGTCATGACAACATTGGACATTCCTGGCTTGGACATTCCTGGCTTGTTGCTGCATGAGCTCCTGTGCAGATGGCACATCTCAGTGTGATATGTTGACACAGTATAGGTTTGTTGTTATGGCCCATGCTGCCAAATAAACCCACATTAAACCCCACAACCACCCACACTGTTTTCAAGACCTTTCCGATTGCTCAAAGCCCGATTAACTGCTTTCCGGATTCTGATGCATCAATCTGAGGTTCTGTGTTTCCGAACCTCCAAAGATTCTGAAGTCAAGGTTCCGCTCCTTTGATAGATGACACACATAATCATCGCATACCTCACTCCCTTGTTCTTCATTTTATATTGCCCCTTGTACTCTCTTCCCCCCCTTGTCTTTACTCGGCAAAAGATAGTACAAGACTAGATATATGTATATATGTCACCAGTCAACTGGACTATGCGCCAGTACAAATATCGACTTAATTCTGCATCGTAGTTTCCAATTAAGTTCTGGTAAACTTTCTGACTTTCTGAAATTAGGGACAGATGATCAAGGAGGGTACAACACATAAGTTGAAGCCAAGTCCCTGTGACCTTGAACCACTCGTACTGCCCTATACTGTGAATAGTTCCAAGACCCCTGGTGCTTCCCATCTTTCCATCCCCATTCTGATTCTGATCCCAAACCCACAACCTTTAGTCCCTCCATCCCCGGAGTATGAACCCCCCTTTGGAAACCATTCGAAACCCTCCGGAAGCCCTTCCGGAAGCCTTTAGCTAAGCACCAACATGTGGATTTAACATTTGTCCTATTTTTCTTCATTGGGGCAAAGGCAATATCGTGTTATATGTTTGCCTGAGCATTGTCTACAAGATGTTATCCTCTTGCAGAGCCATGCAAAGTGGCCAAATCGATGACAATTATAGCATTTCAGTGGGAAACATAGGAATTTGGTTGTTAGGTGGAGGTGACCCCAGAATGCAATGTGGTGGCTGATACAGCTATTGGCAACTTGAGCATCCATAAAGAAGAGAACTACAGACATGTGAGTTTTAGTTTGCTGATTTTTCAATGGGTGAGTGAGGAGTTCAATCTGTTGGAGTGTCAAGGGGTGAGTGATGATGTGGTCATTCTGGTTGATGAGAGAGATAACATTACAGCTGTCTTATGAGGTGTCAAATGTAGTGGGAATACCATGAACGATGACTGGGAAAGTCTTTTGGGAAATAGAGAGCTGATCAGAGAGTTTAGGGAGCCAGTGGTGTGCTGTGGAGGCAAGATATATTTGTTCAGTTTCACTGCAAGTAGTAAGCCAAATATCCCCACTCTGGTGTCAACCTGCAGCATGGATTCATGGTGGGATGTTCTCTATGTCCTTATTCCCATCTGCATCTGGTGTGTATGATCTTGTTTCAAACCAGCACTCAGCATCTTCAATCACTCTGGCAATTTCCTCTCCTAGCTCCTCATCAGATAGGCCTGAGAGCTCTGGATTATTGCAATCAGATTGCACAAGTGTGAGGTCAAATCACATATTGCAGAATGGTGTTTTAGAAGTTGGCTGTGGGGCTGGCAGAGTGGGTGAGATAAGGATGGCTGCATAGGTGCATTTCCCAGTGGGTTACTGTCAAGTACACATTCTGAGACCCGTCTATTCGGCTTTGCCGACCGAGAGACCATCCTATATCCATGACCAAGTGTCCATGCCGCAAGCATAACACTTGGTGCACCGGTCTCGGCTCGGCACATCCGCCATCCACACTCCTTGGTCTGTTTCACCTCGGGACTTCCTGTCCTTGTATTATCCTCAGTCACGACTCCATTGTTTTATACTCGGCCACTCCTTATTGTCCTATCTTGAGTCATGACTCTATTATCCTATCCTTTATTGTTCTATCCCTGTTTTGCATTCCTTGTTCTAATTTTATTTGTTGTGGACAATAACCATATGCTCTGCATACCTTGTGGTCCCACATTCCTTATTCCACATGTCACTTCTTAACCTATATAAGTAGGACATGCATGTACATATTTCCTCATTCTGGGTACCGACTAGGCTTAGGCCCTTCTACCTTCTTCTCTTCTGTTAAGTCCTCGACTCGGGCCAGCATCCTCAGCATCCCCCCGAGTATCTGTCTGTTACAAATACAGTGGCATGCACAGCAAGTAGGGCGCAATGCACGAGTACGTTGAAGCCAATGCCACTACTCTTGGCCTGCAGAACTTGGCCATAGTCTACCCAACCTTTCGTCAAAACCCCTCGGCAGTACCAAAGTCCATCAGTACCCGACACTTGACAGTTACATGGTGTTTGGAAGGCCTAAGTGGGTGAAGATAGCATCCAGATGCTTATATACTTTGGTTAATTGTAGGTCATGTGAATCTATAAATGTAGATCAGGCTGTGGAAATGGGGTCACAGCTTTGGTGCAGGGCATCAACAGAGATTGTCACTGTTTTAGCAGTCTTGGTCTTAAGGAGAGTGATTCCATATATCCAAGTGCTAAGTTCTTTAAGTATGATAGCTAATGATGCTACAATAGGCTATCCTGGGAGTTCAGTGGGTAGTGGAAGTGGTGGTTGGACCATGGGGAGCCATTGGAGTAATCCTGAACTCCTGAGCACACTCAGACTGGATGGGTGCCAGTTCGAGATGTCAGTGAATGGATGGAGCATGTGGTTCAAATGCATTAAGTGTTTGAATATAGGGTGAGTCCTTAAGCACCCTGGCGATGGTGGTGGTCGGAGTTCAAGGAGCCCCTCCTGAGCAGATAAATAGCATACCTGTTAAATCCACATGTCAGGTGCTTAGCTAGATACTTCCAGAAAGTTTTCTGGAGGTTCCGAGTGGTTTCTAAGAGGGGGTTTATACTCCAGAGGCAGAGGGACTAGAGGTCGTGGGTTCACAGATGGAAATGGAGAGGGTGGAAAGACAGGAAGCACCAGGGGCTTGAGACTGTTCATGGTATTAGGTAGTTCAACTAGTCATTTGAGTGGTTCAAGGTCGCAGGAAATTGGCTTCAAATTATTTGTTGCACCCTCCTTGATTATCTGTCCCTAGTTTTGGAAAGTTGGAACATTTACTGGAACTGAATCGGAAACTACAATGCAAATTAAGTCAATATTCATACTGGTGAATAGTCCAGTCGACTGGTGTCTTATATACTTGTATCTAATCCTTGTACTAACTTTTGCCAAGTAAAGACAAGGGGATGAGAGAGTACAAGGGGCTAATACAGATTGGAGAACAAGGGAGTGAAGTATGCAGTGATCCTGCATGTCATTTATCAAAAGAGTGAAACCCAGGTCTCAGAATTGCAGAGGTTCAGAATTGCGGAACTTTGGATAGATACAATGGAATTTGTGGAAAGCAATTGTTCAGGCTTTAATTGGTCGGAAAGCTCCTGGAAACGGTGTGGGTGGTTATGGGGATTAATGTGAGTTTATTGGGGGCATGGGCCATTGTCAAGCTTCGGGTACTGATGGACTTCGGAGCTGCCGAGGGGTGCTGTCGAAGGATCAGGCAGACTATGGCCAAGTCCTGCAGGCCAAGAGTAGTGGTGTTGGCTTCAATGTGCTTGTGTGTTGCACCCTACTTGCTGTGTGTACCACCAATTTGCAACAGACAGGTACTCGGGAGGATGCTGGTAATGCCAGCCCAAGTCAAGGACTTTACAGAGGGGAAGAAGGTAGAAGGGCTTGAGCCTAGTCGATACCCAGAATGAGGAAATATGTACATGCATGCCCTACTTATATAGGTTAAGAAGTGACATGTGGAATAGGGAATGTGAGACAACAAGGTGTGCAGAGCATGTGGTTATTGTCCAAAATGAATAAAATTAGAATGAATGAATGCAAATGGGCATAGAACAATAAAGGATAGGATGATAGAAACGTGGCCAATGATAGGACAATAGGGAGTGGCCAAATATAAAACAATGGAGTTGTGTGACCAAGGATAATACAAGGACAGGAGGTCCCAAGGTGAGGCACACCGAAGGGTGAGGACAAGGAGTATGGATGGTGGGTGTACTGAGCCGAGACCAGTGTACCAAGTGTTATGCATGTAGCGTGGGCACTTGGTTGTGGATATAGAATGGTTGCTTGGTCAGCATTGCCGAGTGGATGGTTCTCGGTATGTGTACTTGACAGCCATAACAATACCTCCAAATGTTTTCAAAAGGGACTGACTCTGAAGTCAAAAGTACCTTAGCTGCAAGAAGTACCCCATGTGGAGAGGGACGGTAGTATCAGTAAATTTTCTTGGCATAGCCCCAGCACTGCTTAACAAAATTGAGTTCACAGTGGAACTTTAGGAGGGATAGAACCTCATATCCCCATGCTTTTCAGACAATCTCTAAGCACAATTTGATCTCTCTAAAGTCTGGCTTGTTGTATAGCACATGGAATAGTCCTAGGATATCACCAGTGAGATCCCCCATTTCTTATGAATGACAAAATTAAGAGTCTGAATGTGTAGAGTGAAACAATAAAATTCTGTAAGTAAACAGAAACCATCAAGACAAATATATTTCACACATTTAAACAGAGAATGTGATATCAAGAGTTGTTGTTTTTACTTTAAAGAAATTCAGAAAGACATGTAGTACAGGAGAGAATAAAACATAAATTCCTTCATAGTGAGGATTAATATATGTAAGGAGTTTGGGGGAAACAAACTTAAAGAATAGTACTATATATAGAGATAAACCTTAAGCTTGAAAATCAAAGTTTTTTTATTATAAAGTTAGTGGCTGGCCAGGGTCATGCCAGCCTGACAAGGGTATGCTAATGGACTGTAGTCATTGGCATGGGTATCCCCCAGGTATATTATGTCTACCCCTACTCATACCTATGAAAACCCATACCCATGTGTTACCAGTATGGGTTTTCCTAGGTATGCTTATATAAGTGAGGTTCAGCACTAACCTCACTTAGATAAGCATACCTATGAATTATATAAGCATATCCATGAAAACCCATCTGTGGGTATGGGTTTGGGCCAGGTTGGAAATCCTGACCTTGACCCTTACCCGCATTACTTGTACCCACTACCTGGGTGGGTTTCCAATACCCTTGCCAATCACTAATGGACTGGGTGCTTTGGTTTTGTTATTTGGGTTGACAGACTAGATTCAGGTTAGTAGATGGAGGTATTTCTACACTGGGTCTATGGAGGAAAAGCATGCCAAATAGGTGGATATTCAGATTGATTTTTGTATTATTTTTGTAGTATTCTATAGTGGAGGAATGGTGAGGACATTGCTAAAATACTATGTTATATATTCCTGTGATATTTTGAGCCATTCCTCATTCAGAGGAGAGTAGGCAGGCACTCATATAAACTCCAGCTCCCACAGTCCCTATCCTGCCTTCACCTGGTCTTCAACACGGTCAAGCTTGCCCCTGCTCCCAAAGACCCAATTCTGGGTAGATAATTCCCCTGCTCCTGAAGACCCAATTCTGGGTAGATGATGCCCCTGCTCCCAAAGACCCAATTCTAGATAGATGGTCCAGAACACCCCCCCTACCAGAGCTGGTAGAAGGAGAGGAATATTATGTGGTGAAGAAAGTTATAGACAGTTGTCTAACATGGGGATAGTTGTACTTCCTGGTAAAATGGGAAGGGTATAGCTACAAAGAAAACACATCAGTAACAGAGGAAGATATGGTAGCACTGGCCAAGGTCCAAGGATTCTACCAGTCATAACTAGGAGCACCCTGATGGATTCAGACAGTGGCCTTTGACTCTCTGATGTCTTGTGCTTCAAGGATGCAGCACTCTAGAAGGGAGGGCAATTTCAGAGGATGACCCATGTCTTTCTCTAAGCTGAGTACCAACAACTTAATTGGTAGGCTGGTGGAGCCAACCAAGGTCTTGGCTCAATAACCTGACAACCCTGATATCCTCGAGACCTCTAGACAATGTGAGGTATACTCCTGGAAAGGAAGGGTAAGGCATGAGATGAGGGCCCTGACAGCATTGGGTGAGGTGATGGATGAGCGAAGGATTGGGGAGGTTCTGAGATGACTGCCTCTAATATCCAATGACCAACCAATCTCCCTGTCATGCACCAAGCCAACAACCCTAAGATCTCAAGCCAGGCTCCTGGTATGGGGCTTGCAGGCATTTAGGAAATTATACTGCCAGGTGTTATGGCCCATGCTGCTAATAAACCCACATTAAACCCCACAACCACCTGCACCATTTCTGAGACCTTTCCAACTGCCCAAAGCCTGAACAACTGCTTTCCAAATTCCATAGTATTAACCTGAGGTTCCAAGTGCCTGAACCTCCAAAGATTCCAAAGCCAAGGTTCCACTCCTTTGATAAACAACATGCAGGATTGTTGCCTACCTCACTCCCTTGTTCTTTGTTCTGTATTACCTCTTGTACGCTTCCCCCCTTTGTCTTTACTCGGCAAAAGTTAGTACAAAGACTAAATACATGTATATAAGTCACCAGTCGACTGGACTATTCACCAGTATGAATATCAACTTAATTCTGTGTCATAGTTTCCAATTCAGTTCTGGTAAACTTTCCGACTTTCCAAAATTAGGGACAGACGATCGAGGAGGGTGTAACACATAAGTTGAAGCCAAGTCCCTGCAACCTCAAACCACTTGTACCACTCTATACTATGAACAGCCCTAAGATCCCCAGCACTTCCATCTTTCCATCCCCATTCCGATTCCAAACTGTGAATCCCCGAACCTTAGTCCCTCCTACATGTAAGTACTACCATCCTTGCAGCTGCATACCAAGCCGAGACATTGTCATCTTTTGGTCTTCCATCTAACATCAGCATAATATGGCTCTGCAGAACTTCATGACTATAGACTATTCATCTGTATATTCAGCCTTCTTGACTAACTCTTCTAAATCATCGATGTATTGATCAACCAAGTGCTGGCCCTAATGGTACTGCCATGAATCTAGTTGTTTTATCATGTAAAATTGCTGCTGAAAGGCTTCAGTAAACACCTTCTAGTTTATGTAGAGAGGCCTGTTGGTCTTTGCTTTGTGAGTGAATACCCAGCTAATAATGGTCACAGATCTTCCTGACTTCATAAAGGATGTTTCCCACAGAATCTAGGACTGTTCATTGGGGAAGTCACTCATTCAGATACTAAGGTAGAGGGTGCACAACTGCAGGGATACATCCCCCCTTGTGTGATCACCATCAAACTCAGGGGTTTTACAGGCTCGGCCATCCTCTCTATGGGCTGGCATGCATGGGTTGGGAGTGCCATAACTAGGCTCATTATGGTGGCCTGTAGTACTCTCAACATTGTCTCCAACCCCTTCTTCTCTTGCCTCTCTCTCAATAGCTCTTACTCTATAGCAGCAAACCAGTCTAATACTTCTTGAGCTGAGAGCAAGTCCATAGGAGATAATATGATTAGGGGATGAGAAGGGGCTACTATCATCATCGCTGCTGAAGAGATTTGATTTGGGATAGAATGGTAAAGGCATCTGGTACTTGTAAAGAGAGTATTCTACTACAAGGGCAACCTAAGCAGATGTTCTACTCTAAAGCAGTGTACTGGAAAAGGAGGGTCAAAGGAGAATACTCTCAGGAACCCCTTGGCCTTTCTAACTATGACCACATATGTACTGCAGCCATGGTGTTCTACTTGTATCAGGAATAACACCCCATAACATTTGGATGTGGAGCCAGGGATGCCAGCAACTGTTGAAGAGACTGTTAGAACCAGGGACTATTGAGTCACTTTATATATATATTCAACAATCACACTGCAATATCTCCCCCAGCTATTACCAGATCAGGACGCAACTTCATACTGCAGTTCTATATATCATGAGAAACCTATGATAATATTTCCATAATTTTAGGAGCAGGTTTTACCCCACACTCTCTACCCGGCCTCATATCTACCCCAAGGGCCAGCTCACATCATTTGGACACGTTGGGAAGGGGATACACTGGCATGTGGATTTCTATTCAGTATATTATCTATTCTATTCTATTTACATATTCCCCCCTGTGAAGTTTTCACACATATTGTTTCCACCATATATATGTGGGTGTACCACGCATACGGCCGCATTGGGCCGGCTTCTAACTTCACTCCGTGAAGTTTTCACTTATAAATAGGATTTCTACTTTATATAAAGTACTAGTGATTTGTAGTAGTATAAGCAAGCAATTGTAACTATATCATTGCCCCCCATCACACTATCCTTTAGGCTACACTCGAATACCTTTGCCTCACACTGAACCGGAAGGTTAAGTGCTAAGCGTACTTTCCTATTTAGGAGTAGGACACCAGCTACTCGTCATACAGCAAGGCCAGGTCACATTTGGATTTCCAACATCACTATATTATATTATACTACTAGACACCATATCTTACTTGTGAGAGAACCACAAATCTGTAAACTGATGCTTTGGCACCCAGGCTGGTTCCCCAGTATGGCCCCTAAGCAGAGAGTAAATCTGGGACTCAGCTCCCTATAGAATTGCCATAGGGCAATACTTCCCCTAACAATAAATACATCTAAAATAGTAGTAAAATCTGGGAGATCATTCCTCCCATTATCCAACCGACTTTCCGATATAATAGTGTGGGAAAACCCCAGGAAACCCTATCTGACACACCCATCTACAGGGACAAATGATAGCCACATGTGATGTCTCCTGATGGCAGCTACCAGCAGTAATACTCATTTGGCATGTAGCTTAGTCTGGCAGTTGGGTATGTACTGGATGGGTCTCAGTTGGTAGGTATGGTCTCTGCTCAGTAGGCCTTCTGTTAGGATCTGATCTTTAGTGTTCCCCTGACAACAAGTCCCTTGTCTGCATTTGGTTCTCACTTTAGTACATTCAGTTCATCACATACTCTCTTCTCACTTCACTTCATTCACTTCATTTACTTTGGTCCATGTATAGACATATATCCACACTTTCTATATCTTCCTTATGCTTCATATCTTCCCATTCTGAGTATGCCTACTATGTCACCCTTCTTCATCTCCTATGGCCTATGATCTCTGTTCCTGTTTCCTATATAAGTCATTTATTTTCATGTATTATCTCTGTTCAGAAAGCAAATTAAGCTACACATAGTCTTCTGTCTCTTAATAAGAGTCCATATTCAGTCCCAACATCTTGGTCCAACCAAACAATCCCCCCAAAATCCAGTAACATGTTGGATTAAGTAGGTGCAATGCAAGCATGTTAAAGCCAAGTCACATCTGCTTTGGCCCATTGGACTGAGTCAAGAACCACGGTATCTTCTCATTTATTAAAATATTGCTCACACTTTAACAGGAACCTTCCCTTGGCTGGTCATACAGACACTTGGCCAACTGACCAGGATTGTATACTTGTTACAGTGACTCACAAAACTGGTCCAATGTTTGGCACTTTTTGCTTGCTCCAAATTTTATAAACCAAATAAAAATCTATGAAATCTGAGAATATTCTCACAGATACCCCTGTATCTCAGCTTTCTATTGGTTTCCTCATATTTATGTAATAAATTTTATTGGTTGAGATATTGCAATTTTTTGACAGGGACTCATTGGACCAGTTTTGTTGCCTTCAAATGTGTAATTACAATCAGAGGTATAGTTAGGTTTGTATGATCACATGCCTTGTGTTGGAGTTATAATTGGGTCATGTGATCACAAATAGTTTAACATTGAACAAATAGACTATAACAATCTTCTTCAATGAACCATGAAATCCCTCTCTTCTGTTTAAGTTGACTATATCCTTTCTCAGCTTAATGCTAGCCATTCCACCTCCCATATTCAACTCTCTACTAGTGTAGGCCATGCCGCTGTGACCTTCCAAAAGCTGTTGGAGGATGCCCATCTAAGCTTTCTCCTGCTAATATTTGACATGCTGTCCACCTTATCAGCTCTCAAAAAGCTCAAAATACAGTACAAGTTATCAGCACCCTTCAGGGAATCATCAATGTACATCTCTCCACTCAAACTGTGAGCAGGAAGCTAAAAGAAGCTGGATTAAAGCCTGTGGTAAAGAAGAAATGGCCTATACTCTCCCAGAGACACAGGAAGGAGAGGTTAGATTTTGCTGTTGCTCACCAGCATTGGACTATAGAGGACTGGACGAGGGTTGTATGGTCAGATGAGACAAAGGTCAATAGGTGAGGGTTATATGGAAAGAAATGGGCTTGGAAGAAGGCAGGAGAGGGGCTGAGCAATAGGCTGGTTGAGGGAACATTAAAATTTGATAGAGGTTCTGTGATGGTTTGAGGCTGTATGACATAGGATGGGCCAGGATATGCTGTCAACATTAATTGAAGGATGGATGGGGATCCATGTCCAGATTTTGGAGGAGGATCTTTGGTCCAGTCTGGAGCACTATGGTAAAACTTCTGCTGACATTATTTTTCAACAGGATAATGATCCAAAGCATACCTGAAAAAAGGCCAAGGAATGGTTTGCAAACAACCATTTTGAGGTTCTTTCATGGCCAGCACAGTCTCCAGATTTTAATCCAATTGAACATCTGTGGAGTCATCTGAAGAGGAAGCTTGGAGAGTACAATCAGCCACCAGGAGGGATGATAGAGCTTTGGGAGAGGATACAGGAAGTTTGGGACAAGATAGAGCCTTCAGTGTGTCAGGGATTGATTGAGAGTATGCCTAGGAGGGTTTTAGCTGTGCTGAAGGCAAAGGGGGGATACACCAAATATTAATTATAATGAGTTTTTGATCATCTAGACAAGAGCAGCAAAACTGGTCCAATGAGTCACAGTCAAAAAATTGCAATATCTTAACCAATAAAAATTATTACATAAACATGAGGAGACCAATCGTGTATGTACTGTACCTAATAGTAAAAGTCAGTGGGAAATCATATGTAGGTCATTGCTATGCATCTAACTACTTATCCTGGCTCTAATGTCTTTATCTCTCCATTTCCAATGCATATAGCTGCTGCTTCCCATACCCATCAATTTTCTCTCTGTCTGACTCCCTCCATAGCCATGCCTTTCCCTCCTATTACAACAACACCCATAGGTACCACACTTGAACTATATTTGGAACATTGTAAAATAATCAGTACTTTTGATATTGAATATATTTACTTAGCTTGATGATGGTAAAGTAATGTACTATCTATGTACCAGTGTTAGATAATACCATACTCCACCGTTGACCCTCTTTCCCATTATGGCTATCCAAGTGCCAGGTTCTGCATCTGGTGGGTATTTTCGCTTGTTTAAAATTGGGACAAGATACTCACAGGACTTGAAAGAGGGGCCAATAGAATGGGGCCAACTGATGGAAAAATGGAGAAGCATTGTATTGATAGTATGAAGAGATTAGATTGCTATTCAGTTATCTCTTCACTCAGCTCAACTGTTCTTCGTGTGAAAACAGCGTGGAATATACATATATGCACGTATATGCATCCTTAGTTTGCTTGCCTCCACTCCGAATAGGTTTTGAAAAATCAGTGTATCACTGATACATTCTTTAAAATTCTCATAATCATCATTGTTCGTAAAAGAATTATTTGGTGGATGCCAACGTTTAAAAGATTGAACAATGGCCACAGTGAAAGACAATCAATTAGCTCTGAAAGAGCGAATGTGTCCGTGTAACCCATTTCCAAGCACATCAAGGCCGAATTGGATCACCCAGGCCAGGATTTCACCTAGCTATCTTTTTGTGACACCCCACCACGCAACCCCTCCCACGGCTCCACCAACGATTGCAAGCGGCGCGGGAAGGTTGAACCATTCACATGCAACAAACGTCGTCGCAATGATAACGACCCACCACCCATCCTGCTCAAGGGATGAGGTGACAGCAGGAATGGACGCTTCGGAGCCTGGAGATATGAACCCTACTCGGAGGAGGCGGTATGTGGCTGCAAAAATCTAGGCCAAATTAAAATGTTATATGTTTGAATTCCTCAATCAGAGGAAACACTGACAAGTCCGACAGCTGTAGCATTCAAACCTCTTAATACGCTTCGTGTTGTCGAGAATGCCCGCCATTTTGTGTATAACGGGAGTAGTCCCATCTTCAGAACGATGCCTGGAAGAAAAATCGCCACACAACCTAAAAGCCCACCGAGAACCGGCTGAGAAGGAATTGTGAGTACACCAAGGAAAACGGCGAAATTGAATATAGGGCCGGGGATGGCTTGGACCACAGCGAAACCGAGGAGAAAGTCGCGCGCATTGACCCTGAAGTGGTAGATGGTGAGGACTCCTGTGCAATGGCGTCAAGCGTTCAAGTTATAAGACCTACCAGCCTGGATCGACGGTGTAGGTTCGCAACAGCGGGATAACTACGGGACCCCCACCCTAGCCGTAGGTAAAGGTTTGAATCTGAATACGTTACATCCTGTTACTTACGAAGATGATGGTTCCTGCTATTAGCAAGTTGACAAAGAAATGAAATGCCCGCTGAGACGCAACCGTAGAGCGCAAAGCAAGAACCGTTATAAAAAATGCGATGAACAAAGCAGTTCTACCAGGAAGAACATTTAGTGATGTATACCCAGATAAATCAATAACTGACATGATTAGCCCATTTCTCACACTAAGATAGAAGTATTGTGACTGATCAGGTTCATGAGCAGTCCTTGTCTCATTTTGTGGCGGAAGATTCTGACCGACGGTAGAACGTCGAAGAGTAAGGGAAGAGGGGGTGGGCTCGGCGTCCTTCGTTGGTACAATAATCGATACTTTTTCTGTTGGAGATGGTAGAACAGGAGGGGGGATTACCGGCTCAGGATGCTTGACATGCTGCATTTCAATATCTCCGCCAGAGATATTGCCAGATGTCGTGATCCCAACACCTTGGTGACTACCTCGCGGAATCTCCTTAGACTTTCTGGACTGTTGCTTCAACATTCTCTTCTCCCGCAGAGAAATCACTGTATCTAATACAAGGGTCGCAAGCCCGCCGACCACCATGAGTACCGGGTACAACCACTGTGATTGGTAACAGGTTGCAAAAGCTGCAGTCAAGAGGACTTCGATGCGTGTCAGGGGGTCAGTAATAACCTTTGCAGAAAGGTCGTAGGCTGCCAGAGTGATGAGACCCACTGCTGCACTATTGAGACCTGAGAAGAGGGCGAAGACGACATCAGGGAGGGTTTCAGGAATATGACGGACTCCAAATCCCAGCGCAAGCATTGTGACGGCTCCTGGGGCTCTAAATATATATAAAATTTGTGCCATGTGTATTTTATCCATAGTAACATACGTGAGTAGTACAAAGGACAGAAGTGCTGGCACTAAGCCACCTCGTAGTAGGGCAATAGAAAATGCAAGCTTTTTAAAGAGTGTTAGGACGGGGCATGATCAGGTACTATTTATCAGGAAATACTTATACGCCGCACCTGCGAGAAACTCGGCCCTGGTAGCGCACTTCCGAGCGCAAAGAGATCGGTGAATGTTTTATCGTCTACCCATTTTTCGCGAACGACGAAGATCTTTATTATTAATGATACACGTTAACATCAGCTCATCGTGCGTTCTCTTTACGAAAACTACCACCTTTCGCAACATGACAACATTAGCTGCGGGTCCTCCAAACGCAAGAAACCCGAACGGGCCAAACAGACGAACGACTTCCAAGCAGCGTAAGGTAAGAGACCGGTGTTGGTGTGGACGACTCTGAGATATGCTGGCCATCGTAGAGGTTGAAGGACATGAGCACCGAATAAGCGGAGTCTGAGAGGCGATGGTTCGAAGCTCACGAGGACGGTCACATGTCTTGTAATATCGATGGAGGTGAACAAGAATAGAGGGAAATACGATTGTTTGGCTTGAGCGAAAGTAGTGCTCGTTGCAAATAGATGAGATATTACAAAGAAAGTGTGACTATGGTGACGCAGCAAACCATGCCAGTTGAATTATTCCACCAAAAAGTCATGTCGCCTTTGTTGGAGAAACTATACGGCGTAAGTCCTTAGTGCGAAAACTAAAGGGCTGTAGCAATATAGAGTACCGTTATCCATCATATGAATGTAAAAGATGGGAAAAACTATCTACCAGCTACCAGGGGAAAATACTGTCACTGTTCCCATGATTTTCTTTGAGTGACGAGAAATACACTATTCACAACACTCCCCCACACTCAAAGGAGCTCAAAGCCCTAGGTGTAATGTCAGAGCAAGATGTTTGAGAATACGACTTCTACTTCGGACCGGATTACGGCATCTTCGGACCGTGAGTGTCACTCACCCACTCACAGTCCGTCGAATTGTATGTCATATGGCTAGATTCTTCCATTTCGGGAGTTCTCAGACATAACAGATCTCAGTTAATCCCCCTCCTCTATTCGATTGGTGAAGTGTGTCTCAGATGAACAACAAGTGTTGTAGTATATATATTCATCTATATATATTTCTCTTTCTTTTGTTTATTATTATCATTATGATTATTTTGGTATACTGGTCATACTTTTTTGTGTTAAGCAGTTGCTTTTAGGTCTCATTTACATTGTTTTCTGGGCACATCAGCAGCGACATTCAAATAAGCCACTGCTGACCATCTTATTTTCACCTCGCAGCCCTACTACTCTTTACCTCATTTGCACATTCTTAATCCCAACCACCATTCTATCCATAGACAATGTGACGAGTCCATTCTCGTGTCGTATAAGACAATAATTTCACCTGTATTTTTACACGCCACCATATATTGCCAGACCTCACAGAGCTATCCAACCCAGACGTCGAACAATCGACGCATCCATACCAAATGCACTATTGGCGTTGGGTCACGCAATTGGACTCGCAAATGTCCATACGTGACGGACGATTATGAGAAAAAAAAATCTCATTCCTGCATTAAAAAAGATCATTATCAAAGCGTCGAGAAAAACAGAGCTTGCAAGGATTTTGAATGTGTCAGTGGGCTTTTCTATCTTTCTTGTTTATTATTGTCTATCTATATCCTCTCTCTCTCTTTTCTTTAGCAGCCGAATCAATTCTCTCCTTTGTCCATTCTTTGTTTCTCAAACAAACACAACTTCATAATTCTATTCAAACTCCAAAGAAAAGAAAAACCTAATCTGACCTATGTGTTGTCAATAGGGATAGTCGCATCATTAAATAATGGTTCTCAAACAAGCGTGCTGCGATGCAGTGAGAGGAGCGGAAGCATGAGATATTCGATGCTACACTCTCTGGGACCGATGCACTTGAATTGCAATCAGAGTGATCCGGATCACCATCAGGCTCGGCGGAAGAGATGACTTCTGATATAGAACGAAATGTGGAGGTCAGTTCTACACTTCTTAATCAATTAAACTCTCTGTTTCTCCCCCACTGATTTTGGTGTTTAATATCAGACGGAGAGCAGAACACCACTCGAGTCCCCATACCACTCGCATAACGGTGGACTTCCGTATGCACGTACGGTTTAGTATTCATATTAATGTTCGCCACCACCACAAGACGTATTGCGCACCGCCACCGCCAACGCCGCACATACCGAACATGCGTATGCCCCTCTGGGAGCAGCCACTGCCGCCGCCGTCACCGACGACGACGACATGACTACGAAGACTACGACCACGGTCGGCCTCCCTCCAACATGTCCATCGAGAATCTCATACATGACGAAGACCCACCCCACACACATACAGCCACCTATAAATGCTTATACCCTAACTTCCAACCACCCAAATCTCCCCTCACGTCCGCGTCCCGCTTCTCCTTCTCCCCCATTACTACTCCTCCTCTTCCTCCGTTTCATTATTTATATAGAATGCATGAACATGGTCTTAACCATCCTCAGATGCTTCAGATACCCCGGATTCGGCTGCGCGTATGCCGAGTATGCCATGGAAGTGAGAAGGGTGAGAATGGTGTTGCGCTTGTACATGGGTATCCCGAGTCAGCATTTCGCACGAGTTTGAAAGTCGAGTGATATATATATATATATATATAGAGAGAGAGAGAGAGAGAGAGAAAATAAGACTTGGGGAATACTATTTCAGATCATGCGGTTTTCATAAAGAGTTCCGTCAACATGGGGCGGGGCGTAATATATCCTCTAATTGCAATCATTGTATTAATAAACCATTCATTGACGTTGAAGGTGATATATATAAAATATAAAACGAGAAAATAATGGATAGCTACGATAAGGATAAGTAGTAAATACAATGATTACAATAGGACATATACGCGCCCCGCCCCAAGTTCACGGAACCCATTGTGAAAACCGCAATATCTTAAATAGTTTTCCCCGACTCTGACTCTCTCTCTGCGTGTCTGTCTCTCTGTGTGTGTCCCTCAATCGACTTCGTGCAAAGTGCCGACTCACTCCGCACAAGAGTCGGCACGTCGAGCGAGTTTGGAAAGTCGAGTGATGGACACACACAGAGACAGAGAGAGAGAAAGAAAGAAAGGGGAATGTGGGTATCAGAGTTGGGGAATACTATCTCAGATTTCATAAAGTGTTCCATCAACTTGGGGCGGCGGTTGGAGCGCTCCGTGGACTCGTACGACCAGACGCGGAGGTGACGGGGTATTTGGGTGGTCGAAGATTGGGGTATGAGTATTCATTGGTGGGTGTGTGGGGCGGGTCGCGCCATGTACCATCAAGAATTTCATACATGACGACGACCCGCCCCATACACCAGCTTATAAATTCTTATACCTTAGCCTCAAACCAGCAAAATCTCCCGTCACGTCCGCGTCCTTTTCCTCTTCCTCCCATTACCATTGCTCCTCTTCCTCCATCTCATTATTTATTTTGACTCCATCAGCATCTTCAGATGCTTCAGATACCCACCCCGGATTCACCTGGGCATGTGATTTTTGATCTGCCAAGTATGCCGTGGAAGGAGTAGAGAGAGAGCGGTGAGGGTGATGGTGCGCTTGTACATGGGTATCCTGAGTCAGCACTTTGCATGAGTTTGGAAGTCAAGTGATAGAGAGTTTGTGTGTGAGAGGAAAAGAAAATGTGGGTATCAGGGTTGAGGGATATTATCTTGGCTCCTGTGGTTTTCATAAAGCATTCTGTCCACTTGGGTGGCAGTTGCAGTGCTCCTTGGACTTGTACCACCACCACAACCCCCCACTTGCCTATGGTCTTCTGACCAGTTCATGGCATTAGAGGCATGGCAAACCAGCCCAAGACTGCTACTCTTCCCTTTTTCTTTTTTCCTTTGACTCTTACCTTCTGTATTGCCCCTATACCCCACACCCACAATGTTGAGTGAAGCAGATTAAATGAATAACAGAAAGAAAAACACAGAAACAGACACCGATGGAGGATGTTCTGGAAGTCTCTAGCTAAGCACCGACACATGGATTTAACAATGTGTGCATATAGGGCATATGCATGTCATATCTGTGCATATTGTCAAGTACACGTACCGGGTGTCCGGTAATTCGGCAGTGCCAAGCAAGTAAATCAGACTACATCCACACACAAGTGCAAGTCGCATGCAAGTTACTTGGTACACCAGTCTTGGCTCGGCACATCCACCCTCTGTCTTCCCATTCCCATCCTTTGTCTGCTTTTCCTCATTCCACCAACCATCAACTCTACCCCATTCGTTCCTTATCCCTTGACCCACCTTACTTTGGGACATTCTGTCCTTGTGTTACCTTTGGTTGTGGCCCTATTGTTTTACAGTCAGCCACTCCCTATTTTTCCATCTCTGGCCACATCCCTATTATCCCATTTTCATTGTTCTATCCCCGTTTACATTCATCCATTTTATTTTGATCATTGTGGACAATACTCCCACATGCTCTGCATACCTTATTATCCCACATTCCTTATTCCATGTGGTGCCTCTTGAACCTATATAAGTAGGACATATACTTCCTCATTCTGGGTATCAACTAGGCTTTGGCACTTCTACCTTTTCCTCCTCTGTTAAGTCCTCAACTTAGGCCGGCATCATCAGCATCCTCCTGAGTACTGTTATGGCCCATGCAGCCAAACAAACCCACATTAAACCCCACAACCACCCGCACTGTTTCCAGGACCTTTCCAATCGACCAAAGCACGAACAACCAATTTCTGGATGTCAGAAATACATTCCGAGGTTCCGCGATTCCAACCCTCCGAAGACCGCAATTCCAACCCTCCGAAGACTCCAAAAATCAAGGTTCCATTACGATTGATAACCGACGCGCAGGACTATCGTGTACCTCACTCCCTTGTTCTCTCTTTTATATTGACCCCTTGTACTTCCTTTTCCCTTGTTTTATGACTGGCAAAAAGATAGTACAAAGATAGTCACTTGTATATAGTCTTCCAGTTGACTAGACTGTTCGCTAGTACGAATATCGATTTAGTCTCCCACCAGTTTCCGATTCATTTCCGGTAAACTCCCGCCTCCTTCCGAAATTAGGGACAGACGATCGAGGAGGGCGCAACACATAAGTTGAAGCCAAGTCCCTTCGACCTTGAACACCTCAGCGACCGGATTGAACCATTCTGCGACCTACCCTGAGTTCCCGGCGCCTCTGTCCCCCGTCTGTAGTCCGTCCGACTTCCGTCTCGGTCCTCGGCCCCGTTATGGACCTCCGCGCTAACCCGGAAACCCCCTTTGGAAGTGCTAGCTAAGCGCCTGACACGCGGACTTAACAAGTACCCATCTGCTGCAAATTGGTGGCACACACAGCAGGTAGGGTGCAACACACAAGTATATTGAAGCCAATGCCACTACTCCCGGCCTGTAGGACTTGGCCATTGTTGTCCGGTACCTCAGCATTCCCAAAGCTTGACACATATAAGGCATATGCATGTCATATGCATGTATGTATTGCATGTTTGTGTCATATGTGTATACATGTGCATGTCATACATACATATGTTCAACAGGAGCAAGTCCCCAGGTTGTTACGCCCCATGCCTCCAACAAACCCACACCAACCCCCACAATCACCCACCCTCGTTTCCGAATCCTCCCCGACCATCGAAGTACGGACCCGTGCCCGTTTCCGTTCCCGTTTCCATTCCCATTCCCGTAACATCCGTCCGAACCACCACTAGTCCGATTCCGATTCCCGTAACCTAGGATTCCGCATCTTGATAACCGACGCGCTAGTATCGCGTACCTTACCCCCTTGTTCTTCCTTACTATTGACCCCTTGTACTCCTTTTCCTTCTTGTTTTATGACCGGCAAAAATAGTACAAGGATAAGCCACATGTATATAGTCTGACAGTCGACTGGACTGTTCGCCAGTACGAATATCGATTTAGTCTTCCACCAGTTTCCGATTCATTTCCGGCAAACTCCCGCCTCCTTCCGAAATTAGGGACAGACGATCGAGGAGGGCGCAACACATAAGTTGAAGCCAAGTCCCTTCGACCTCGAAAACCTCAGTGACCGGATTGAACTATTCTGCGACCTGCCCTAAGTCTCCGGCGCCTCCGTCCCCGTCCGTAGTCCGTCCGACTTCCGTCTCGGTCTTCGGCCCCGTTACGGACCCTCGCACTAGCCCGGACAACCCCTTCGGAAGTACTAGCTAAGCGCCTGACATGCGGACTTCACACAGGTTCATGTCATATGCATGTATATGCACACATATGTACATAGTTGACACTACAGGTTGGGCCCAGGTTGTGGGTTGTCTCAGCTTGACCCACACCCAAACCCAAGGACACTTTATCTAGTGACCCAAGCAGATTGGTTCAACCCATAGTATTGCCTAGCTCCTGTCCCAACCCATCAATTCCTGTTACTGGGAATAATGGTCTGTAGTAGCAAGAGAGTTCTCTGCACTCAGAACCTCTGATAGCCCAAATGACAAAAATCTGTTTGTTGTTAAATCCATATGTCAGGCACTTAATATCAGATGCTAAAAGGTTCTATAGGTTTCCAAAAGGATCCCATAGGGGGGGGGGAAGAGGTTCCAAAGATGAAGGGGGTAGAGGGTCATAGGGTTGGAGTTGAGGGAATAGAAAGGATGGAAGGCAGACGACAAAGTGCTAGGACTTAGGTGGTGGGGTTTTGCGACAAAGACTTATACAATTAGTTGTGTGGGTGTTCAAAGTCAGAGGGACTTGGTTTCAACTTATGTGTTGTGCCCTCCTTGATTGTCTGTCCCTAATTTCAGAAAGTCAAAAACACATGAGAGGCTAAGTCAGGATTAGGCCAGAAGTTAAGTCAGAAGCTAGATGCAAATTAAGTCAATATTTGTACTAGCAAACAGTCCAGTGAACTGGGGGGTTATATACATGTAAAATACCTTGTATTTTCTACTGTCCGGTCTAAAGACAAGAGGAGGGGGGGAATTACAAGGGGGAAAGGGAACCAAAGAACAAGGAAGTGAGGTACATGAGCTCCTTCCAGTGCCTACTGCAAAAGTAGAGTTGTAGTTGTGGGACCACAAAACTTTGGAATCTCAGTTCATGAAAGGAGTTGGGATCACAGAGAAGTTTGGGATCATAGAGTGGGATATGGGGGTCATCAGAAGCAGGCAGAAATGGTGGTAACTGTTGACTAGATTGATCTGGGGCACAGACCATAGCATCTGTCTAAGTTTGACCTTCACCCCTCTTACTATACAGTATCTATAATAGCTATACTTATGAGCCCATAATCTCACCCATCCTTGATCAACCCACAACAACATTGACCAATGTTGTTCACTCACAACAACCTCAGCCACCTCACTCCACTCACCTCAGTGAACTGATAATAACCTCACCCAATCTAGTTCCTCACAACAACCTCAATCAACCTTGCTCAACCTCATTAAACTTTACATGCCCTCAGTTAGCCTTGATTACCATTGAACTTTGTCTGACCTTAAACTTAACAGTATCTTTGCAACACTATTGACAAGGTGACAATGACAAGATGCTCCAATATTTATAACCTGTTTTGGGATATTCTGCCTGGTGTAACAGTGATCCTCAATGAATACAAGGTCTACCAACAATAAATACATGTAAGGCTTTCCTGCAACTCCAAACTAGCTCAATCCAATATCCACTGATATAGCCTGGGTATCAGCAAGCAGGTGATTCCATGTATATATAGAATGATTTTCATACCAACAGGCAGGCAAAGGTATGATGAAGGAGGACATGGGCTGCCTGCATACATCTCACAGGCCTAACTAGCATGAGATCCTTAGGATTTCCTATAGAAAGGAGTAGCTGAGGTCTGAATATTTCCCATTGCTAGGTGTGAAATCTCTTCCAACTCATACATACTGTAATTTGATATTTAGGATTCCCCCTTGCTAGCATTGCATGATGAACTGTGAGCACTCCGAGGGTTTCCCCTACAAGTATGGGTAGAAGCTCAGACAATGTCTGTGGAGTATCATGTTGCATGGTGGTGTTCCTTCATGGGGGATTGGAAAAGATGTTCTCAGAAATAACCTGGAGGCGGCCATTGGCTTTGGATGCCAAATCATCATGGACTGGAGACCAGTGCCAGGGGAGAGCCCAGCATCACAGGTATCCATCCCAAATCAACCCTGTGAACATCGCTAAACAACAAAGTCGTCTATCACAAAACTAAACAGAAAAATCCTCGATCTGATGATCAATTCCCTCCAATTGAAAAAATTACAAGTACTGATTTATATCAATTTATTAGACAACACGCCATCCAGTGCCTGAATAATCTTCTCAACCTCTGCCACGGTATTATAGTGCACGAGACTGATGCGGACTACACCATCATCTGCACTTCTCACGCTCGATCCTGCCGGGGGGTCCGAAGAGAAGTTGGGTAATTTGCATATGAGGGTATATGCATAAAAATGACCCCATCGGATCCCAATCTACACATTTAGAACAGAAATGAATGAAAGGAAATATGTATAATTCCAACGTGTGAACCCACCGTGCCCAGCTGGTCGACTTGCTCCACGATGTCCCTACTAAGCATTTTTTTGCTCGAGGGATCATCTCCATCAACCACGACGAATGACACAGTTGGTGCGCGTGAGTGGCAGGTCTCAGGTCCTACGACGCGCACGCCTCGGGCGTACATACGCGGACTAGTAAGAAACGCCAGGAGTGGCTCCATAAGAGTTTGTTCATGTACTTCGAAGAGCGTAGACGTGCTTTCCAAGGCCCTTCGGAGGTCCGCGACCGGTTTAGTGCGTAGTAATTCTTGGGAATCTATGAGAGGGGCGGGTGTGGAGGGGAAGGAGACAGCGTAGAGGTAGGACAGGACAGAGGCTGCTGAGTATGAGAGTTCGTACCCTGGTCCTCCGGGCTGGAGTTTAACAG
>QLPI01011788.1:0-11176 GCA_003314275.1 Chroogomphus rutilus | reverse complement strand
ATTGGACGTCTTTGACTTTACGTGGCTCGGGCCATTGAGTGATGCATTTGACTTTGTCTTCCTCCATCGTAAGACCCTCTGGTGATAGGACATATCCGAGGTATTCAACGGACGTTTGGTGGAAGGAGCATTTGTCTTCTCGGGCGTACAAGCTGTGTTTGTGTAATCATCGTAGAACTTCGCGAACGTGTTCGATATGCGAGGATTCGTCGTTGGAATAGATGAGGATGTCATCTAAGTAGACTATGGTGCAGTTGTCTAATAGGTCGCCAAAAATGTCGTTCATGAAGCGCTGAAATGCAGCAGGGGTGTTAGAAAGTCTGAAAGGCATGACAAGCCACTCAAAGGATCCATAACGTGTCCTACAGGCTGTCTTCCATTCGTCCCCTTCTGCAATTCGAACGAGGTGATAGGCGTGTCTGAGGTCGATTTTAGTGTATATACGAGCTTTCTTGGGGGCGTCTAAGAGGTCGGAAATAAGGGGAAGTGGATAATGGTCCTTCTTCGTGATTCTGTCTAGACCACGAAAGTCTACACAGAGCCGCAGGGAGCCGTCCTTCTTGCATACAAATAGTACTGGTGCGCCATGTGACAATCCTGAGGGTCGAATGAAACCCATGTTGAGGTGTTTGTTGATGAAGTCTCGTAGTGATTGGAGTTCGGATACTGAGAGGGAGTAAATGGGACCAAGAGGGGGCGAAGTGCTGTCCTCAAGGTTGATCTTGAGATCGTAGGGTCTATGAGGAGCTAAAGAATTACCGTGCTGTTTACTAAAGACATCAGCGAAGTCATGATACAATTCTGGAACATGCTGTTTAATGCTATCCAGGTTGTCTGAAGAGTCAACCGTAGTGGAGCCTCGAGCGTATTTGTCGAGATCCGCGAGGTTGAGTTGGAAGGCCTGCGAACCTTCTAGTTTGCAGGCGCGAACAAACACTTCTGCATTAACTAGGGCTATCCACGGAGCCTCCAACTTTGGAGATGGCGGCAGATTGCTAGGAAGTGGGGTGCTGGACTGTGAAGCAGCGGTTGAGGCCTGAGGTGCTGGAACGGTGGTCGGTTTTGAAGACTTGAAGGTTATACTGCCCAATACCCAGTCAATCGATGGATTGTAGTGGGTGAGCCAGTTGAAGCCAAGTACTGCGGAGCAACTGCCGTCCAACGTCGTCACATAGAAGGTGACGTTCTGAAGTTCGCCGGTCGGAAATCGGATCGGAATTGTCGTAGTCTGAGTGATGACAGAGTTAGTAGAGCCGTCAAATAATTTCAACGGAATAGCAGGAACTGAATTAGTAGGCAAAAAATATTTCTGCACAATTCGTGATTCAATAAAGCAGTCTGAAGAACCACAATCTAAGAGCGTAACAAGAGGAAGTTCGGAAATAAGAGAACAAGACAGATTAAGTATAAGCAAAGTTTTTGAAGTTTCAGAAGTAGAAGATACGCGAGAAATAGCGAATTAGAAGAAAGAGCGTTCAAGAACAGCACGTGAGAGAGGCTAATGCAATCCTCAGCTCGTGCATTTCTGAGGTTGCAGCTCATTTTTTTAACTCCATCACTGTGTTTTCTTCGGCATTGGTGTCAGACATGCTTGCCTTGGTCGCGCGTGCTTTCATCGTTTTCTTATTGTTGGAGTTGTTGGATTTGTTGTTGTTAGAAGAAGAGGTCGATGAGGATTGGGAATTGGATTTGGGGCAGTCCTTGACCATGTGACCTTTTGAAGCACACAAGAGACAGAGTCCCGCGTCGATTCACCTTTGACATTCTTCAGGCAATAGCTTCCTGTCTTTTCCAAGCTTGGACGCAATGTTGTTAGCGTTGTTGTTATTGTTGGAAGACTTATCGTTGCCGTTCTTCTTCCCCCCCTTCTTACTCTTGTTGTTGTTCGAGTTGTTGGAGTTGGAAGAAGACTGATGGTTGTTGTTGTTGTTGTTGTTGGAGTTGGATTTCGATGAGGACCCGTTCGGCTTTGCAGGCATTCCGAAGTTGTTGAACTCCTTGCGTTCCCAATATCTGCTGTCGATCTCGAGTGAATATTGTCTGAGTTCAGCGAGCGTTTTGAAATGAGGGAAGTTAAGGAGGCTGTCCTTGATACGTCTGGCCAACCCCTTGTATGCCGCATGTGCGAGGGCGGCATCGTTCCACTGAGTACGAGTGGAGGCTCTGGCAAAGTCGATGAAGTAACGTGCCGCACGATGGGTGTCCTTCATAACTATCTTGCCGGGCTTAATTTCTGCTTGCGCAGCGCTGTTGAATGGGCCAAAGTTGGTCTCCAGCTCTTGACGAAAGTCCCTCCAGACCTTAAGCCAACCAGGCTCAGGCTGGATCTCGCCAATAATTGCGGGTTCGAAGTACTGGAGCACGGGGCCGGTGAGGTACGAGATGGCGTATTGGACCTTTGACGCATCCGTCAAGAATGCGGACGGACGGTCTCGAAAGTTCATGCATGTACATACTTCCTCATTCTGGGTATCTGTCAAGTACACGTACCGAGGACCGGATAACTCGGCGGTACCGACTGAAATACTCCATTGGTAACCAAATACCAACCAGCCAATGAGTTGTTCTCGGCCAGACGCACATATCGGTCACATCCCTCATTCCCACGCCTGCTCCTCACTCCTCGGTCTGCCTCACCTCGGGACTTCCTGCCCTTGTGTTATCCTCGACTATAGCCTTGTTTTATAATCGGGCATTTCCCATTGTCCTAGGGCACGTCCTATTATTCCGTTCTTTATTGTTTTACTTCCACCTTACATTTCTTATTCTAATTTTACTTGTTGTGGACAATAACCACATGCTCTGCATACCTTGTTGTCCCACATTCCTTATTCCACATGTCGCTTCTTAAACTATATAAGTAGGACATGGATGTACATACTTCTTCATTCTGGGTATCGACTAGGCTTAGGCCCTTCTACCTTCTTCTCCTCTGTTAAGTCCTCGACTCGGGCCGGCATCCTCAGCATCCCCCCGAGTATCTGTCTGTTGCAAATACAGTGGCACGCACGGCAAGTAGGGCGCAATGTACGAGTACGTTGAAGCCAACGCCACTACTCTTGGCCTGCAGGACTTGGCCATAGTCCGCCCAACCTTTCGACAACACCCCTCGGCAATACCGAAGTCCGTCAGTAACCGACGCTTGACAGTATCGACTAGGCTTAGGCCCTTCTACCTTCTCCTCCTCTGTTAAGTCCTCTACTTGGGCCAGCATCATTGGCATCCTCCCAAAGTATCCCATCTGTTGCAAATCAGTGGCACGCACGGAGAGTAGGGCATAACACATGAGTACGTTGAAGCCAAAGCCACTACTTCTGGCCTGTAGGACTTGGCTGTTCCCATCTGACACCTTGGTATTCCCAAAGCTTGACACTGCTGCTGTGTCAGAGCCAGAGCAAATGCACTCAGGCTAGGACTTGTGCCAGATGCTGAGGTTCCTTGTGCATCAGATGGAGGGAATAGACCAGGAATTTCTTGGCTTTTCTTGCTTGTGATTGTTTTTTTTTTTTTTTTCTTTTTTTTTTTTTATGAGATCAGAGGGAAAACATCTAGAATATTGTGATGGGGGATATTTACTAGTAATGATACTAGCTACTATGGTACAGAGATTCATGACTATGGAGTTTGTAGTTAATTTACTACATGAATAAATGCACTGTGTTCAATCGACGCATGGTAACTTGATCTTGTGTAAGCACCGGTCTGAGGAGCTGGCAGGTGGTATGCAAGTGCCCAAACTGTCAAGCATGTCGTGTTGAGACCAGAACAAGTCTGGTCAACTAATTTCTGTATCAATACACTTTGCTTTTCAGGTTCGCCCTTACAAAATCCACCTAGAAGAGGATATCTTCTTTTACCTAATTGTTTTTGCAATAAAAATATGTGACAATTTTTCTCAATTAATTTGTGTCGAGAAAGTATTTCTCTGTTTAGATGAGGCTTATTTCAACCCCATTCCCCCAATGGGATTAAATACTCCATTGACGACATCACATATTATTGAAATGGACTCCACAATAATCAGATTAGATGTTATGGCCCATGCCGCCAAATAAACCCACATTAAACCCCACAACCACCTGCACCATTTCCGGGACCTTTCCGATTGCTCATGACTGAATAACCAATTTCTGGATGTCCGATACATCATTCCGAGGTTCCGTGTTCCCGAACCTCCGAAGACTCCGAAGTCAAGGTTCCGCTCCCTTGATAGACGACATGCAGGATCATCGCATACCTCACTCCTTGTTCTTTGTTTTATATTGCCCCTTGTACTCCCTTCCCCCCCTTGTCTTTACTCGGTAAAAGATAGTACAAGACTAGATACATGTATATAAGTCACCAGTCAACTGGACTATTCGCCAGTATGAATATCGACTTAATTCTGCGTCGTAGTTTTCGATTAAGTTCCGGTAAACCTTCTGACTCTCCGAAATTAGGGACAGACGATCGAGGAGGGCGCAACACATAAGTTGAAGCCAAGTCCCTGCGACCTCGAACCACTCGTACCACCCTATACCGTGAACAGTCCCAAGACCCCCGGCGGTCCCGACTTCCATCCACTCTGATTCTGATCCCAAGTCCGACCCTTAGTCCCCCCGCCCCCGGAATATGAATCCCCCCTTCAGAAACCATTTGGAACCCTCCAAAAATCCTTCCGGAAGTCTCTAGCTAAGCGCCGAGACGCGGATTTAACATTAGACCGAGTCCTTGTTTATATTCAGAAGACACATCTGCGCATTGGTCACAGCATTCCAGGTGATGTGTGTCAAAATATAGGTGGCGCAAGTCAAACGCCAAGGAATAATCACTGTTTAGCTTGAGCGGAAGTAACAAATGAGGGATTACAGTATGGGACAAGCAAACTCAACCAATGTTGTTTTGAGTGATCAAGAATTTTTTGTGCCAAACTAATGTTATATTCAGAATCATAATGTCAAATACATCCAAAAAACATGTTCCGAAGTTTTTCCAATGAGTTTTTAATGTGGCCAAATTTTTAGGCCTTTTCAGCACAATTTTTCACCCCAAATCTTGTTGTCATGATGCAAGTTTTAGTTAAGTATGGCTTCAATTGACATCATAGCTTGTTCAGTAACTATGCAATGCTTGGTTTGCTTTCTAACAGCCCAAGAAGCTGCATTCCCAGTAAGTCCCTTGCGATATGCAGCCATAAATATCCAAGAATGATTTATAAACTGCTGTATCACATCAGCTGAGCATGCATCAAGGTATTCTTTTGCCACTGTCTTTGCATCCTCAAATGTCTTCTTTGGAATTTCTTGATAACGGAATTTTGCCCACCCCCAGTACTATTGTCATATTTTAGTTTCATAAAATAATGCAAGAAAGTAATAAAATAAATACTTGCAATTTCAATAGGGTTCATCTCACAATGAAATTTGGGCAAGAAGATACATTCATGCCCTGCATTGTGAATAAGTGCCCCCAGCTGAGAAATTTGATTTGCAAAATCATCTTGGTGACTGAAGATGCGAGCCATGTAGCAGTTTGTATTGTCAGCTGGGCAAACAGGTTTGCACTTTGCTTTTTTGCCTTGAACATTGAAACCCCTTTCTTCAAGAACTGTTTGGAGTCCCTTTGGCTCCCCATTTACCGTGGTCTTTTTTTTGTACCTGGCCTCATAATAAAGGGTTTGGATTAGATTGGGGAATTATGGTATCTTTCTGTTTGCGTTGCTTGCCTCCATAAGATTTATTTATCTCAAAGGCTTTGTGTCACGACCACACACCATGCTCTGACTTACTCGGCAGTACCGACCGACCAACCCTTACTCATACTACACCATGGTGCACGGTTTCGGTTCGGTACACCCGGTTCATCACCTGGTTCATTATCCTTTCCCCAACCCCCTATTCTTTATCATCCCTACACTCCCTGTTCTTCCCCTCACTCGCTTACCCTCGGGACATTCGCTACTCTTTGCCACTTACCCGTGGCCCTATTATTTTATTCTCGGCCATTCCTTATTGTTCTATTCTTTCCCACAATCTCACCTGCTTATACTTCATTGTCTTCCCCTCGCATTATTCTATTCTAATCGCTGTGGACAATACCTCCACATGGTTTTCATACCTTATTCTTTTTTCCATGTCTTATGCCACCCTTATTCCACATTCCGCCTCTCAGCCTATATAAGTAGTGGATGTGTGTACATAGTTCCTTAGTCTGAGTATCAACTAGGTTTACGCCTCTCTACTCTCCTCCTTCTGTTCAGAAGTCCTTACTTGGGCCAACACCCTCGGCATCCGCCTGAGTATCTTTTCCGTTACAAGTTAGTGGAACGCACAGGAGGCAGGGCGCAATGCACGAGTACGTTGAAGCCAAGCCACCCCGACTGGCCTGCAGGACTTGGCCAGTTCTGACAGCACCATTGGCAGTACCAAGACCTGACACTTTGAGAGCATCTGGGGCAAGAGATCCATGAGCAGAAGACTGATCATAAACAAATAATGCAATGCACCCAGGAAACTGCTTTTCAAAAACAGCAATTGCATGCAAAATCTGGGCCAATAGTTGTTCTGCATCCCACCATGCATCGCCATTTGAATCAGGGTAAATAATTATGCGTGCTTCATCAAGAATTTTCATTCCTTATCAGTGTAGACAAGGCGACCAGTTTCAGGATTGATATATTCTGATACATGTATAAGTCGGCCTCTTCCTTTTTTTTGCAGAACTGTCTGGCCTAGCTTAAGCCTGAAAACATTGATTTATATGAGTTGTAAAAATTCATTTCATATAATTATAGTAAACCATACCAAGCTGATGACTTGTATTCATTTGCATGGAAACAAGACTCATCTTGAAAGTTAGGAATGATTTCTTTCTCGCCATCCTGTAATGTTGGAGGAATTCTTGTAAAATTTCCTTCATCATCCTGGACCTACTTGGCCATTCTTTTCTGGTACTTCTCTATGAGTGGCAAAAATATGTTCTTGCGGTACTCAACCACATCAGTATGTTCATGGCCATCCATATAAACCCCCTTTTTAAGAGCCTTGTGGTGCTACCCTAGTTTAATTAACCAATGACGTGAAGTGTGAAGACCAATTGGATTTTTTGGAGTGATTGAGAGGCTAGGAAGAATTACTGTGTTAAGTGTGTCTTGAAATGCTTTTGGAGTGACCTGCCCAGCAGTTTGGGAAGAAAGCCATTGCTGTGCCAAACTCTGTAGCCACTCATCAGAAAGAAGTGACCTTATATGAATACCACCACACTTTTCTTCAGGAAGCCATTCAAATATTTGATAGTGCCGAGCAAGAACACAAATTTTTCAAGCAAAGTGAGTTCCAGCTCCTTCATGCCATTGTTGAGCAATTTGCTTACTGGCCTCCATTATTCCCAATCCTTTGATCAATAATGTTGTAAAATTTCTGAGAACCAGTAGTTTATTATTATCGGATAGGGTGAGCATCTGGTGCTTTTTTGTTAGGTCTTTCTTGATCTGATCTTGCAAAAACTCCCATGAGTTTAGTGATTGGCGCCGGTATTGGAAACCCACATGGGTAGCGGGTACGGGTAGCGTGGGTAAGGGTCAGGGTCAGGATTTCCAACCCGGCCCAAACCCATACCCGCAGGTGGGTTTTTGCGGGTATGCTTACATAAGTCACGGGTATGGTTATATAAGCGAGGTTCAGTGCTAACCTCACTTATATAAGCAAGGTTAGTGTTGAACCTTGCTTATATAACCATACCCCTGCTGCCATCGTCTTCATCAATGTTGGAACCACTGCCAAGCACTTTGCCTTTACTTTGCAATTTGGCCCAATCTGGACCAGAGCAGGACTTTACTTAGTTGTTAGCAACGCTGCCCATGCTGCCATAGCCACATTCGACAAATTTGGGCTCATACAAGTCGGGCTTGCCGTTCTGAGAGGCAGACAAACGGCGACCATAGACTCCACCGTTGAGCATGCGCTGGCCATCCTTGCGACCCTTGTTGGAAAGACCGTCAGACATGACTGGCACTAGAGGAATGCTATCTTGATATACCTGGGAGCGCTCAGCTTCCTTTGAGGAGATGACACGGCTGATGCGGCGGGCCAGAGGTATACCAGCCTTGCACGGAGAGCATCCAGGATGCGAACTGTAAGTCTAGGAGCCAAACGCGTCACATTGACAGCTGATGCAGCAACAGCAATCGCACAGACTGGTGCAAGGGGCATGGACATGGCAGTGTGCTCATGCATTTGTGCCAAGCTGTATGACAGGCTGGAGGTTACTGCGGAGGGCATCCAGGAGCCAAATTTGCTGGTGGTTCTTAATGACATGTCTCAGTTGGCCAACCTCCCACATGCAATGCTTGTGTGTGTCACATCAACAGCTGACGCCACAAAAGCAATTGCGCAGACTGGCGCATGGGGCACGGATGTGGCAGTGTGCTTGTCTCCCTGGTTGTCAATCCTGTCAAGACCCCTACTGAAAATGCGTATGGGGCATACAGCACGTATGATGCGTACGGTGCATACAGCATGTACGGCGCATACAGCATGTACGACGCATATGGCGTGTATGGCGTGTATGACATGTATGGTGCATATGATGTGTATGATATGTACGGTACGTACAGCGTGTATGGGGCATACAACATGTACGGCGCATACGGCGTGTATAGCATGTACGACGTGTATGGCGCATACCTCACTGATTCTGCCAGCCTCAGTCCTCTTGGCCCCAATCCTGCTGGCCCCAATCCTGTTGCCCCCCGCCCCGCATTCCGCTCACCGCCTCATTTGTCCGCACGCCTCGTCGGTTGCTTTACAGTCAGCTTTTTTTTTTTTCCTTTGTTCGCTCAGTTTGTCCATTGTTTTCTGCTCGCTTGCATTATTCACTTGCATTGATTAGTATGTATCTCATGGGCAAGTACTTTTTGAAACTATATACCCCCACAATCGAATCGAACCGAACTGCAGATATATAAATCCCGTCCCTCTGACCTCACTTCTTTGCTCACCCCCTGGCATGTCATGTCATGCCATCACATGCTTGCCGCGATGTCTGGTGTCTGGATACCGGTGCCTCTTGTCCCACAGGCGGCGCACTCATGGACAGTGCAGGGCCGGAGTTGATTGGTGTGCTTAGAGGGATTCTTCCAGAATTGGTGGAAGGCTGAGCACACACTCTATACGCCATCTATAGATACACCCCAATACCATTCTGACTTTTTGGCTTTGGGTTGAGCACTTTTTTGTGCGCCGTTTCAGGTAATGTCCTGAGGTCAAAGGCAGTTGTAGTGTTGTCTGCAGCTCTGTCCTGAACCTGTGGGTAAGAAAAATACCTGTTGTGGGTCACGGGTAAAAGCAATACCCATTAAACCCGTGGGTACCCATACCCGTACCCACAATAACCTGCTACCCATTGCTAAGGGTATGGGTATTCTCGGGTACGGGTATGGGTAGGCACAAAATACCTGGGGGTTACCCGTGCCAATCACTACATGAGTTAATCTCCAGTCCACCTGCAACAGCCTCATCAATATTATCTTCTAAATCAGCTTGTGTATATAGGCCCAATTCTGAATCCTGTTCATCGGCAGGTGGAATTGTGACCTCAACACTTTCTTGTCAGATTTGGGTGTTGGTAATGTCAGCATTGATGTCATGTTGCATCTCTTTGGGTAAATTTGTATCCAAATATAGCGGCCTCAACTCAGGCTTGGATAGCGCTTTGACAATTTCAATCGAAGGGGATCATTGTTGGTGGCTAGGTCCAGGCATAGATAAAAACCCAAATGCATCAAGGGATTTCTGATTTGCAGTTGCTTTCTTATATTGACGTTGTGTGCGACTGGACTTGGTTATGACATCTGGGCCCTTCTTGTACTTTTTTGGTTGACCTGACAATTTATTGTAAATTTTTAATTTACAATCAGGGTTTAATGTGAACATACCATTGCCTTCTCGCTGCTTTTTTTTCCTCAACTGAGGTGGCACCCAATCTTCATCCATTAAGTCATCTCCCTGGTTGACAGCAAAATCAAAGAGCCTTTCTTGAAGATCATCCTTATCCCATTCTGAATCTGGATCCTCTTCTGAGTCCTCATATTCATAACTGTATGCTTCAGAGGCTCCTTCACTCTCAGTCTCTTCTCCCTCTAAACCAAAATTCATTCCACCCATGGCACGGTTGTAAAAAATGTTCACAGAAGTTGGCAATTCCCTGCCAGATTCATAATCTGTAGGTGTTGTTGGATGCTCTATATGTTCATCTGCTTCAGTAACCTGATCCTTATTCTGATTTCACAGCCCAGTAATGTTTCTTTTGTGTTTTGGACGGTGGCCAGTGGGCATTATGTAATGATTGTTCCATATTTGTATTTATTTGTTTATGAATATGGTATATAGTTTTTTTTTATTGTTTTTAATTTTTTAATTTTTAATTTTAATTTTTTGTTTCACACTTTTACCAGAATCATACACTACTCAATCATAGCTATTGATTGCACATTTTTTCAATATTTTTTGGTTTTTTTTTTTGGGTGTGGCCAAAATTTTGACATGTCCAAAATAAAAATTATTGTAGAAAAAAAATGGCTCGTTAGATTGACTTTATTTTGATGTTAGATACTTCATTTAATGGTCTACTATCGATTTCAACAAGCGGATTTCGCCAGAAAATTGGGTCGAAATTTTTGGTTGAGTTTGCTTGTCCTATACTGTACAAAGCAAGTCTGACTCACTCACTCAGCTCAGTCTCGAGCCGCTTATCTGAGGTGAGGCACATAACAAGTCACTGCTTCAACTTCGATTATACTATCGTTATCAACTACACTACAGCTTAGGGCGGGCTGAGCCAGAGGTTGTTCTTGTTTCTCCGGACGGTGTCAAATGTGTTGAGCGTACTTGCTGGATCATCGTATCTAGCATGTAGAAGGCGGTTGGCTTGAACAGGGACTGCTGTCAGACGACTTGAACCTTACTTGATGGATATTCTATTTTTACGGCTTGGCATAGGAATTATGAGAAACTGGCTGCTTTTTGCTGATATTTTCCAGTTTATTTGTGCATTCATCAGCCCCTTGTCTGACTCAGTGCATATAACTGAATCAATTAAGTGGCTGAGTGTGAGCTTCCTATGATAATAGGAAACTGAATTTTAGTCTTTGACACCTGTCTGTAGTGTTGGTATAGCCCAAACATAACATCATGCCCTG
>QLPI01011787.1:0-10733 GCA_003314275.1 Chroogomphus rutilus | reverse complement strand
CATCCCATCCTTCACTTCCTCCATTCCCTCAGTTCTACTCTTACATCATCCTGAATTCCCTCCACAATCATCCCAACACTCCACTTCTGACATTATGAACACAACCATCCCAGACAACTTCCAGTCCATCTGTCACCTCCTTTGTTCTTTCTGATTACGAGCTGGGAAGACCGAATACCTCGGCCCACATGACTTGTTATTTCCCCTCTCATACCTTTTCTGTCTTTCAGTCAAAAAAAGAAAAAATAATTTTAGTCTATTTCAATAATCTCAGTATCCCAATCATCCTCATCCTCCTTCTGCTTCCCCTTCCCTTGATCTGCCTCTGTACCCGACTCCCCATCCTTCGGTTGATCCTGGCCTCCTCCCAGCCCTCTCGCAATTTCAGGACCTCCCAAATGCCCCTCCGCCATGAGGAATAGTGCGTTCTCTATCTGGCAGTTACTTCTGAGGAGCTCCTCTAACAACTCCACTATTCTCCTCCAAACCGACAGCTTGGCCTGCAGTACTTCTACGCCAGGAGTCCCTGTTGGGTGCAAACTTGCATCTCACCCCTGAGAGACCAATCTCAATATATTGTATTTATATATCGATTTTGGTATCATTCTGTGCGCTTTTGAATTCTGAATTTTTCTCACATTTATTTGTATTTCTACCCTCAATATTGAGGGAGTTATTCATTCTTTACTATGTATGCTACTTACGGGGGCTTACCCATGCACGACGCGACGCGCGTGGCCAGCTCCCTGGATTTGGAACTGGCAGCCTGGCTCAAACCTTCGATAGGGTCAAGGGCCGGTTGCAGGGTATATGCGGGTGAAACACAACCCGCGTATGCTTCCCTCCTCAGTTGTTGACTACACTGAGGAGGTGAGTTGTATAATATATTGTATAAGCCTTTAAGGCTAATTTCTCTTTATTCTTTTTGTAAGATAAATTAAATAGGTATATTTTCCGAATATACACTCAGTTGTTGACTACACTGAGGAGATAAATTAAATAGATTGGCTATAAATTCTTCAAACCTACTGCAATTCACTCATAATCTCATCAGTCCCCCCACTTGGCTGTTTCTCCTCCAGATCACGCTGACAGGTGACCTGCTTCTCTTCGAACCCCCGCTCATTGTTATCGGTTTCAGCACCCATTTCTTCTGATTCCTTGATTTTTGATGGGATGGGGTGATGCAGTTGGCTGATGGGAAGCCTAGGGACTTCCCAAACAATCTGCAATGCCACATTTAGGCGTCCCGAACCCTAATTTCAATCTCTGACTACTGGCTTCATGGGTTCAGTGTTAGGAACCGTACGCCGGCATGCCCGACTATTCAATTCAGCCCACTCAGCCCAACTCTGCTCTCGCTTGCTTATCCAACCATATGCCCTCAGCCCATGGACTATATGCACCTCGTGTATCCATCTTGGTGTCACATGCTCCTGTCAATTTTCTCCACTCATTTACGTCACATTCCATATGCTCGCTATTCCATTCCGTCTTCATTTACGTTTAATATCCTTTCATTTATGTTCCATTCCATTTTCATTCATTCGCAATTCCGTTCAGTCTTTTATGTCCGATCCGCTATTACATTCCTTAGGGTAACTCCGTTGGGAATCGGAGTGACACGTCACTCCACAATGTCACGGAGGAGATCATTATTTGGGGTGTAGTATTCTGTTCTCGCTTTTCACGATCCTCGGCTTTCTCATTCTATTATAGGAATCCCTTCGACTCCTAATAGATTAGAAAGTAGTATAAAAGATCTTGTACTCAGTAGTTCAGTCTTCAGTCAGAAAATCAACCTTGATTTCGACTAAGGTTCCTCTGTTCATTTCTGTCTGTCTCGCCTTTATGAAATTGGGGACCGTGCGGTCTAGTGGGCGCAACGCATAACGTTGAAACCAAGCCCCATTCTGAACCTCGCCATTGTTTGCCTTTGGGAGAATATCAATATTATAACTACGTCCTTTTTCTACATCGTAACATTCAGCCACTAAGGGGGGGATACTGTCAAGTACACATACCGAGATCCCGGTAATTCGGCAGTGCCGACCGAGCAGTCAGACTACGTCCACATACAAGTGCCCATGCTGTATGCAAGTCACTTGGTACGCCGGTCTCGGCTTGGCACATCCACCATCCACATTCCTTGTTCCCATCCCTCATCTACTCTATGCCATTCACCATCCATTAATCCTACCATGCCTACTTCTCATTCCTCAATCTGCCTCACCTTGGGACTTCCTGTCCTTGTTTTATCCTCGGCCACAACCATTGTTTTATAGTTGGGCACTCCCTATTGTCCTATCCTTGGCCACATTCCTATTATTCTATTTTTTATTGTTCTATCCCCATTTGCATTCCTTTATTCTAATTTTACTCATTGTGGACAATACTCCCACATGCTCTGCATACCTTATTGTTCCACATTCCTTATTCCACATGTCGCTTCTTAAACTATATAAGTAGGGCATGCATGTACATACTTCCTCATTCTGGGTATCGACTAGGCTTAGGCCCCTTGTATCCTCTTCCCTCTGTAAAGTCCTCTACTCGGGCCAGCACTTTGGCACCCCCCGAGTGCCTCCTCTGTCTCAAATTGGTGGCACACATGGCAAGTAGGGTGCAATGCACGAGTATGTTGAAGCCAAAGCCACTACTTCCGGCCTACAGGACTTGGCCATTACCCGTCTGCATCCTTGGCATTACTGAAGTTTGACAGCTTGACAATTACCCATAACAATGGGTAATGGGTTTTTGCAGGTACCGGTACCAGTAGACCTAATATACCTGGGGGTTACCCGTGCCAATCACTATCAACAAGCCTTTGGTTAGGCTGCAGTACGAGGGTGTGCAACGATGGGAGTCAGGGCCCTTGAAAGGCTTCATTTGCTGCATGTGTAAGAGCTACCGCTCGTGCAGCAGTGTACCATGCTGAAATGTCGTCGTTCTTCGGCCTCCCATCTCACATCAGTGCGATGTGGCTTTGGATTGTGGGGTCAAGGCCTTGCTGGAACTTCATAATGATGGATCGCCCATCCATATATTCAGTTTTTTTCGACTAGGTCCTCAAATTGGGCGATGTAATCATCGACCGAGCACTTGCCCTGATGGTACTGTCGCGACTCTAATTGGTTTGCCGCATTGGTGGCCTCATTCAGGATTAGAAGTGTTGCTGGAAGGCTTCGGCAAATGCCTTCCAGTTGGTGTAGAGGGGCCTGCCTGTCTTTGCCTCATGGGTGAATACCTGGCCAGAGAAGGTTTCAGCTCTCCTGGTCTTCATGAAGGATATTGCCCAGAGGATCTGGGACTGCTCATCAGAGAAGTCAGCGGCGCAGATGCTGAGGTATAGGGTGCAGGGTTGCATGAACACCTGTCTGTGTGTGTGGTTGCCGTCAAACTTGGAGGGCTTGGCGGGCTCTACTATCCATTTTGCAGGCTGCCAAGCACCGTTTGGGAGGCCTGCTACTAGGTTTATAGTGATCACCTGCAGTGCATTCAACCTCGCCTCTAGGTCCTGCTTCTCTCTCCTCTCTCTCAGCAACTCCTGTTCTATGCCAACCAGTCGGTCTAGTAATTCTTGAGCTGACAGTAAATCCATGAGGGATATGGTGTCTTTATAATATGAATGAGAAGGGGCTGCCATTGTCATTGCTTCCAAAGGAATTTGATTCGGAGTCGTACGATGGGGCAGTGTCAAGCTTTGGTTACTGACGGACTTCGGTACTGCCGAGGGGTGTTGGCGAAAGGTTGAGCGGACTATGGCCAAGTCCTGCAGGCCAAGAGTAGTGGCGTTGGCTTCAACGTACTTGTGCGTTGTGCCCTACTTGCCGTGCATGCCACCTATTTGCAACAGACAGATACTCGGGAGGATGCTGATGATGCCGGCCCGAGTCGAGGACTTTACAGAGGAGAAGAAGGTAGAAGGGCCTAAGCCTAGTCGATACCCAGAATGAGGAAATATGTACATGCATGTCCTACTTATATAGGTTAAGAAGCGACATGTGGAATAAGGAATGTGGGACAACAAGGTATGTAGAGCATGCGGTTATTGTCCACAACGAGTAATTTTAGAACAAGGAATGCAAAACGGGGATAGAACAATAAAGGACAGGATAATAGAATCGTGACTCAAGATGGGACAATAGGGAGTGGCCGAGTATAAAACAATGGAGTTGTGTCCGAGGATAATACAAGGATAGGAAGTCCCGAGGGGAGATGGACCGAAGGGTGAAGACAGGGAGTGTGGATGGTGGACGTGCCGAGCCGAGACCGGCGTACCAAGTGTTATGCATGCGGCGTGGACACTTGGTCGTGGATATAGGATGATTGCTCGGTCGGTAATGCCGAATAGATGGGTCTCGGTACGTGTACTTGACAGGCAGCCAGTACATGTGGGAGAGAGTTTTCTACTGTAAGGGCAACCTAAGCAGGTGTTCTACCCTCGGGTGACACACTGGTGAAGGAGGATTCAAATATTTAGTCTAGTACCTAATTACACAGTGACTTGCATACCTGGCAAAGAGGGATCCAAAGAGAAAACTCTAGGGAACCCTTTGCCCACTAACTACTGTATATAAGTACCATCATTATGGCGCTCCACGTCATACCAGGCATCATTCTCCATGCTGACCAGGAAGTTCCGCCAGGGCCCCAGCATAGCGAGCAATTGACTAGGGCATGGCCGATAGCCACGATTGATGCTCATTGATGATGACTGGCAGCTACGATGCCCGTTCAGTGTGTGTCTCCCATGTGTGGGCCAAACAGGTCTTGGTTGGAAGGTATGAACCTCAGGTGGAGTGGTGTCGGTCAGGACCTATTATCGGGGGTTCCCCTGACAGGCAGGTTATCCCCTGGCACAATACTCTACTTCTGTTGTTGAAAGGGCCACCCTGCTCTGTTTTTTTTGACTTCCAAGAAATAGGTCCATTTGCCAGCATAAACATGTAGCCACTTGTGGATTTCCTGTCACATGAATCCTCCATGTAGTTCACATCACAATATGCCCAAGGTATCACATGTTTCTCCTCCACCAAGGTAGGTTCTCTCCTGTAAACGATTCCCTTCTCCTTTGTCCCTTTTAGGTACTTCAGGACCCTCTTCACCATGTTCCAGTCCTGTAACATTGGATTCTTATTGGACTGCGACAGGTACTGCATTACATATGCGATATTAGGCCACATTGACATGGTGGCATATGTGAGCAAACCAGTGAGTGTTTGATACAGATTTGTGTTTTTGAAGACTGAGTTATCACTGTTTTGAAGGTGTGATCCCTTGTCTACCAGCATCCCTACAATGTTCGACTTGCTCATGTTGAACCACTGAAGCATGGAGTCGATGTATTCGGATTGGGACAACTTTAGGGTGCCTAGGTGAGTATCTCACAGCACTAGGATTCCCAGTATTTTGAAGGGTTTTGATGTATCTTTTTGTTTTATTTTGTAGAACTTTTGAATGTCTGCCATCAAGTCTGATTCCTCCTCCTTGCTCAAGCAAATACCCATTACATCATCTACATTTGTGTCTATGGCTATTATACCCTTTTTGGTTTTCTTTGCGAAGACACCGCTGTCACTTTACTTCTGAGCGGAATGAAATGCAGGATTCTCAATTTCTCTTCTAGGTCCTCTCTCCATGCTCATGCAGCTTCAGGTAAGCCATACAGTGCTTTGTTTAACTTGGCCACTGTTCCAGCTTTACCATATCCATCAGGGAGTATTATGAAAATGTCGTATTTGATTTTTCCATGTAGGTATGCTGAGTCTACATCCCATGCAAAGATGTAGAGGTATCTGATTGTGGCTAGGGGTAACAGGACTCTGAGAGAAGTTATTCAGAAAACGGGTGCAAATGTATCGCTCAAAGAAATGTGAGTTTTTTGTTTGTCACCTCGGACAACCCATCATGATCTGAATTTCTTCTCCCCTGATTCAAGATTATTGACTGTGTGTACCCACATCCCTGGTAATACCTGGACTCCTTTTGGTACGTCCCTTTCTTCTGTTTCCATCCAAGTGTTCATTTCTTCTAACTTTGACAATTCATAGTCCATTGCATCCTTCCATAATTTACCATCTGGCACATTTATGGCACCCAAATACCCTTTAGGTATAATTATCAGAGGTGAGTTGTCCAAGTTGACTGCTTTTGTAGTTAGAATGTTGATGCTATTATCATGTTCTTTTAGCTGTTCTGATCTTCTCGTTGGTTTAGAGCCCCATACTTCCACTGTGATATGTCTCCTCATCTCCTCTCCTCTCGCCTTTGCTTCTTCTTCAATCTTCTTTTCATTTGTGTCAGGGAATTCTACTTCTGTTGGTTCATTTTCATTATCTATTAATTATGGCGGTGGAGGTGGTTCTGACTTCCATCCTGGAATTGGGTCCTCGGGGGCTGGGAGGTGCTTGATCACATTGAAAATGGGGTGGAGCTGAGCTAAAGATTGTGGAAGTTGGAGTCTGTAGGTGTATCTCCTCACCTTTCATTGAATGGTGTAAGGTCCCAAGTACCGGTGGCTTAGTTTCTGCAAGGGTTGCTTTGTCTGAATGTCTGAGGCATCTAAGAACACTTGGTCTCCTGCCTGGTACTCTGGTGCTGGGGTTCAGTGTTGGTTGTAATATCATGCCATACCATCTTTTGCCTTTGCCAGTGCCAACTTCACTTCCTCTAAAGACTGTTCCATTCGGTCCTTGAATTCATTCACCATTTCCATTTGTGACTTCAGCTGTTGTGGTTCAAAACCCATCCACGGATGTTATCCTATGTCTACCATGAAGGGAGTTTGCTGCATGGCAGAGTGTGCATGATTATTGTACTGGAACTCTGCCATTGGTAGGAGTTCATCCCAGTCATCCTGTCATTCATTGACAAGACCCAGAGGTATTGTTCCAACTCTTGGTTAACACATGCTGTTTGACCATCTCCCTGCAGGTGGTAGGCTGTTGTTGCTGCAAGCTTGATCCCCAGGAGTCGGTAGAGTTCGTGGGTGAACTCCAAGACAAACTGAGGTCCTCGGTATGAGACCACCTGTTTTGGGAGTCCATGCAGTTTCTACACATGTGCTAGGTAGAGTCGTGCAACCCCCAAGGCCATGATGGTAGTATTTGTGGAGAGGAAGTGGGCCCTTTTTGATGAGATTATGAGCAAGTACAGTAGGATTGAAGAATTCTTTAGGCAGCTATTTAATTTATCTCCTCAGTATAGTCAATAACTCAGTGTATATTCGAAAATATACCTATTTAATTTATCTTACAAAAGAATTAAAAGAGAAATTAGCCCTGAGGCTTTGTACATAATATTATACAACTCACCTCCTCAGTATAGTCAATAACTGAGGAGGGAGGCTTGCGCGGGTCGTGTCTCACCCGCATATACCTTGCAGCCAGCCCTTGACCCTATCGAAGGTTTGAGCCAGGCTGCCGGTTCCAAATCCAGGGAGCCGGCCACGCTAGTTGCGTCGTGCGTGGACAAGCGCCCGTAAGTAGCGTACATAGTAGAATACGAATAACTCCCTCAATAATGAGGGTAAAAATACAAGTAAAATTGAGAAAAATTAAGAGATCAAAAGCGCACTGAATGGTACCGAAATCGATATAATATTACAGTATATTGAGGTTGGTCTCTCAGGGGTGAGATGCTAGTTTGCACCCAACACTTTTGCTCACCGAGTCAACTACATTCATGACAGCATCGTTTCCGTGGGCATATGGCAGCTCCACTATGAAGTCTATGCTAATAGTGTCCCACTGAGCTTCTGGGATGGGGAGTGATTCCAACTCTCCTATCTGGGGCTGTCTCTGGATTTTGGTTCGTATACAGGAGTCATAGGTTTTTACATACTGTCACACATATCACCACATCTGGGGCCACTAGTAGTTCCTGGAGATCAGCTTCAGTGTCTTCCACCTCCCCACATGTCCAGCCACCCATGTATCATGGTGTTGTGAAATGATCTTAGAATTGGAGGAGACCATCTTGTTCCATCTACTTGGCAGACCCTACGTATTTGGCATGCCCCCGTTGGAGTTCCATGATAGCATTGGCTACTGGATCTTCTGGGCCCAAGGACCAAAGCTTTGTTTGTATGTCCAGGAGGATATCTTTTTCTTCTCCAACTGCAGTAATTCCTTCCAGAGCTTGGATCATTAACAGCTCCGGTTGGAGGAGGATCATATTCTCATTGTCCTCCAATCCAGATCCATGGTCCAATCTTCTGGAGAGCGCATCTGCCTTTCCCATACTCCTTCCCGGCCGGTGATGGAGTGTGAAGTCAAAGTGGGACAGGAAGAGGGACCACCAGGCCTGCCTTTGGTTCAGTTTCTTAGAAGTCCAGAAGTATTCCAGATTTTTATGGTCTGTCCAGACCTCAAACTGGAGTTGTGTTCCTTCTAGGAAGTGCCACCATTCCTCTAGGGCTCGGATGATGGCAAGCATTTCCTTGTCATGGATTTCATAGTTTCTTTCTACTGGGCTTAGGCTTTTGGAGAAGAAGGTGGTTGGATGCCACATTCCATCCTCTGGTGACTGTTGTGAGATGGTGGCCCCTGTGGTGATGTCCGAGGCCTCTGCATCCACTCTGTATGTCTGAGAGTCATCCTGGAACATCAGTATCGGTGCTGAGGTGATAAGTTCCTTCAACTTCCAGAGTGCCACTTCCTCCTTCTCCCCCCATTTCCACTGTTCCCCTTTCTTTGTGAGATCAAAGAGTGGTCGAGCATGGAGGGAGAAGTCCTTGATGAACCGTCGGTAGAAGTTGGCAAGTCCGAGGAATGACTGGACTTCCCTTTGATTCTCTGGAGTCAGCCACTCCATCGCTCCTTGGACCTTGACAGGGTCCATTTCTACCTTCCCTTCTGATATAATGAGTCCCAGGTACTCGATCCTTGTCCTTTTTAACTCATACTTCTCCTTCCAAAGGTAGAGTTTTTGTTCTTGGAGATGCTCTAACACCTGGTGTGTGACCCTTCAATGCTCAGTCAGGGTCCCGAGAATAGATGAGGATATTGTCGATGTATATGCAGACGAGTCCCACTAAGATGAGGTCTTGGAAGATATCATTCATCATTGTCTGAAAGGTGGCTGGACTGTTTGTAAGTCCAAAGAACATCACCAGCGGCTCGAACAGTCCTTGGTTCATCTGAAAGGCAGCCTTTCACTCATCCCCTTCCTTGATTCAGACATTGTTGTATCCCCATTGGACATCCAGTTTTGTGAAGTACTTAGCTCCCCTGAGCTGATTCACCAGCTCTGGAATGAGGGGGAGTGGGTATCGGTTCTTCACTGTCATCGTGTTCAACTTTCAGTAGTCCTGGATGAGCCAGAGGGATCCCTCCTTTTTTTTGATGAAGAAGACCAGGGATGCCATCAGAGATTTGGAAGGTCGGATGCGCCCAGTCCGAAGGTTCTCCTGAATGAAGGCGTCTAGCTTGGCTTATACTAACAGGGACATGGGGTACACTTTGCAGTTAGCCGGACTGGCTCCCAGTTCCAGTTCAATGACATGATCCTAAATCTTCCTATCTGGGAACTCATCAAAGGACTCCTTGGCAAAGACACTTTCAAAATCTTGGAGATACTCTAGAACTTCCACCTCTATTTGGACATTTTTGTAATGAGCCTCCGCCAGTCTCTGAGAGGTGGTTTGTGTGACTCGGATGTGTTCTCCTTTCTGTGAGAGCATCATGCACATCACTCTGTCTCTGGGTTTGAGGTCATCCAATGGGTCTTTCTCTTTATTGCTCTCTTCATTTGCCTCCACACTTCCTTCCTCCAGACCCCCTTCTTCTAGGAGTGTCAGAAACAGGCTGATCCAGCATTCACAGATTTGTCTCCTCAGTACCTGCTTCCTTTTTGCACTCATCTCGCACCTCCACTCAACAGGTGTGACACTTTGCTGGACATCAGCTCATGCTAACCTTCTGAGTCTGCCAGTCAATCTCGGGGTTATGTTCTTCCAGCCAGGTAAAGCCCAGGATAAGGTCCTGCTTTCCTAGGCTGGTGACTGTGAATGTGGTATGCTCCATGTGTCCATTTACCCAGAGGATCACATTGATGACTTCTCTGATGGCTCTGGCCTCGTTTGGTGATCCATCCACATTGTAAACTGGGATAGGCCTCTGCAGCTTCTGAGTGGTGAGAGGGTGTTGTTCTACATAGCCTTTGTCCATGAATTGTCCAGTGGCCCCACAATCTACAAGAGCAGGTCCCGACTTGACCTCTGCTGTGTCCGTTGTTTGAATCTCTACCTTGATAACCAGGGATTTTGGACTCGGGGTGGTGGCGACCACATACTTCTTTGGGAGTCATTTCTCCCATTTTTGGAGCTGTATCCGAGATTGTTTCAGTGGAGCCTCTGATGTTTGTGTGTCTTTAGATGGCTGCTCTTCTGTATTTCACTTTCCTCTTCCAAATATGAGGATCTATTATGTACAGGCAGTGGGGGCAAACATTTCACCCACTGCTGACCCCAAAATCCTCTCTTTCTTTTCTTTCTTCTGACCCTTTGGCCTCCTCCAAGATTTTTGACACCTCCGTTAGTGTCAGGCACCGGTACTGCCAACAATGCATGGGCCGAGCATTATAGTAATAGTGCCAGCTTCACAATGCTGGCGGGAAGCGGCCAAGTCCTGCAGGCCGGTCGTAGTGGCTTGGCTTCAATGTGCTCGTGTGTTGTGCCCTACTTTCCGTGCATGCCACTGATTTGGGACAGAAGAGATACCCAGGAGAGT
>QLPI01011784.1:0-13467 GCA_003314275.1 Chroogomphus rutilus | reverse complement strand
GTTTTTTGGAGGTTTTCCTTGGGCTTGAAGAGCTTTGATGATTTAAGAGTTAATTACTTGTAAGTAATTCACTCTTAAATGGCCAGCCAAAGCATTATAATATTTTTTTGGTAGTCCAGATGAGACTGATTTAAGTTGGATTATTCTTTGGAGGAGAGGTTTGGATCTTGTAGGCTGATCCGGTTCAGAAGTCTTGTAGAAAATAAGGGAGAACTCCCCATTCCCTAACAGATGGGGACAGACTCTTTGCGGTCTTTGTTGAAGACAACCACAAGGAAATTGGAGCAGGCTCAACCATTTTGCAACAGCTTGCCCAAAGGGCATCTGAGCTAACACCCATCAAATCATTTGAAGAACTCGTTTCCAAGCCTTATCAGGAATTCAAGGATGTCTTTTCAAAAGAATCCTTTGACAAACTTCCTCCTCATAAGCCATGGGACTATACAATTAAGCTAATCCCAGGTGCCAAATCCTTCAGCACAAAGGTCTATCCAATGTTTCCCAATGAACAGAGGGAACTAGATGCCTTCCTCGAAGAAAACTTGAAGAGTCATCGTATTCATCCCTCAAAATCACCTATGGCTTCTCCAGTGTTCTTTGTAAAAAAGAAGGATAGTGGGCTCTGCTTTGTACAAGATTATCAGAAACTCAATGAGATAACAATCAAGAATGCCTACCCCCTATCCCTCGTGCCAGATATCATAAACAAGGTTTCCGCTGCTAGAGCCAAATACTTCACCAAGCTGGATGTTCATTGGGGATATAACAATGTACACATAAAGGAAGGGGATGAATGGAAGGCAGCATTCCGGACAAATTGAGGCCTATACGAACCCCTGGTGATGTTCTTTGAACTCACAAACAGCCCAGCCACCTTTCAAACGATGATGAATGAAATATTCAAGGAGCTCATTGATGAAGGGGTTGTGGTAGTATTCATTGATGACATACTCATCTTCACTGAATCCCTTGAAGCCCATTGGAAAGTAGTATGACAGGTACTTGAGATCCTTCATGCCAACAATTTCTATCTGAAGCCAGAGAAATGTGTCTTTGAACAGCTAGAAGTGGAGTATCTTGGACTCATCCTCTCCACAGGAAAGGTAGCCATGGACCCAGTAAAGGTAGCAGGAGTCTGAGACTGGCCAATCCCTTGCAATGTCACAGAAGTAAGATCTTTCCTTGGCTTTATCAACTTCTACCACCAATTTGTAGATCACATTGCAAAACTGCTGAACAACCTGACCAAAGCAGACATGCAGTGGTCCTGGACTCCAGATGGACCTGAACAAGCCACCTTTGATGAACTCAAATGTCTTATCACCTCTACCCCTATCCTTGTCCTCCCAGATCAAACCAAGCACTTCCACCTAGAGACTAATGCCTCAGCATATGCAACTGGTGCCATACTATCTCAACTCTGTGATGATGGAAAATGGAGACCTGTTGGCTTTGTCTCAAAAAGTCTCTCAGATATAGAACGCAACTATGAATCCATAACAAGGAGCTACTTTCTGTCATTCATGGTTTAGAAGAATGGCATCACATCCTGAAGGAACCAAGTACAAAATTGAGATCCTGAATGATCATCAAAACCTCACTTACTTCCGTTCTACACAGAATCTCCATCACCATCAAGCTCACTGGTCACTCTACCTCTCTCGCTTTGACTTCGAACTGATCCACCGTCCTGGTTGGCATTTAACTAAACCTGATGCACTCTCAAGATGGGTAGATCATAAGCAGGGGGAGGAAGATAATCAGAACCAAGTTTTATTACAGCCAAATATGTTCTGCATCAATGTGACAGGTGCACAACTAGTTCCTGGGGAGGCTGATAACTTTCTGGAAAGAGTTAGGGACTGTGTAGACCAAGATGAAAAGGTTGTGAAGGCACTCAAAGAACTTGGATCTTCAGGAAACCTCAGAGGAGAAGAATGGGCAGAAGAAAATGGCCTCATCCTCTACCATGGCAAGGTATATGTCCCTCTAGACTCCAAACTGCGATATAACATTGTCAAAGCACACCACGATACAAGCCTTGCAGGACATCTGGGTTGCTGGAAGACAACTGAACTTGTATCTAGGAACTATTGGTGGCCCAGCATGGGACGATACATTGCCAAGTATGTAAAATCCTGCGATCCCTGTAATAGGACCAAAACCTTTCCTACTCTCCCTATGGGCAAGCTCCTCCCCAATCATATCCCAGATCGCAGATGGCAGGTTATTACTGTCGACCTAATCACTGAACTGCCTACCAGTCAGGGCTACAATGCTCTCCTAGTGGTTGCAGACCATTTTTCAAAGTGTTCACACATAATTCCCACCACATCTGATGTAAACTCAGTAGGGGTTGCCTGACTATTCCATGGCCACATATGGAAACTCCATAGCCTACCTAAAGAAATTATCAGTGACTGAGGCACCCAATTTGTCTCCCAAGTCATGCAAGAGTTAAATAAACTCTTAGGCATTCAGGTTGCTGCTTTACAGCCTATCACCCTCAGTCCGATGGCCAAACAGAGTAAGTTAACCAGGAAATTGAGCAATACCTCCGACTCTTCGTTAATCAATGTCAGGATGATTGGCTAGAATGGATCTCCCTTGCTGAGTTTTCATACAACAATCGAGTTCACTCTGCAACACAGACCACACCCTTCATGCTTGACAATGGCCAACATCCCAGACTTGGAAGAGCCAACTTGAGAAACTCTATTAGAAGCATTGGAGGAGTTTACCACACGTATGAAATCAGCTACAGATGAGCCTCGCTCTGCTCTGGCAAAAGCTGCAGATGACATGGCATGATTTTATGATTTACATTGGCAGGCTGCCCCCCTCATACAAGATTGGTGATAAAGTCTGGCTAAATGCACAAAATATCACAACAACTCGCCCAATGAAGAAACTAGACCACAAATGGTTGGGTCCATACATGGTGAACAAGGTTGTTTCACAGAATGCCTATGGCCTCTAGCTCCCCCAGTCCTTTGGCCATACCCACCCAGTCTTCTCCGTCAACCTCCTACACCCCTATGAGGAGGATCCCGTCCCTGAAAGACATGTTCAACCTCCACCTCCTCCCATCATCTGAGATGGAGTTCCAGAGTATGAGGTTGAAAGGATATCAGATAGCAGAGTTCACAGAGCACGACTGGAGTATCTGGTACACTGGAAGAGTTATGGGGCAGCAGATGACCTCTGGCTACCTGCAAGGGATGTCTCAAGGGCCAGGTGACTTGTAATGGAATTTCATCGGCAAAACCCAGAAGCTTCACAGCATATCTCAGCTCCCCTATACGCATCCCTCCCCTTTCGAACCCTAGAGAACTTTACCGAGGCCCCAAAACAGCATCTCTTCGATTGGACACAAGGGAGGTTCCTAACACATGATACCCAGCTGTCCCCCCAAACTAAGCAACATCCCACCTGACATTGATTCTTTCCATTTATGCTCCATTTACGTTTTCATTTCATTTCATTGACACTTATATAAACTCCCTTTCATTCCTATCCGTCCTTTCAGCCCTATAACAACCACCTCCACCACATTACCATGTCCAGCCAACAAAACCTCATCCCTCTCCAACCCATCACTACCCCACTCTCCTCACACTGGTCTATCAACATAGAGGACCTTGAGAGGGTTGAAAAACAGCTCAACTTTCCAGCCAAACCTCAACCCACTCTATCCCTTCCTTGGCAGAAGAGGCATACTGCTCACCAGTCCTACGACCTAGGAGACCCTATTATCCTTGGTAACCCTGTCATGCTTCCATGCACATTCGAAGGGTTCACAGGAGGAGTGTCTTGTAATGATGCAGGAGAGGATACACAGAAGGCACTATTCCAGACCTTTAACTTCATGCAACCTGTCTGCTAATTCACTCTCCCACTGTATCGTAGAGAGAGGGTCGAACTGAGTAGAGCCTCTCCCCGCTCCTCTTTATGGGATGGAATGAGAGGGTATCTCATGGGATGTTTTCGCTAAACCTATTCTCCAAGGCCCACATCGAGATGCCATACATCAAGAGGGGGGTGATGTCAGAGTTTGGTCAATCTTTTCCCATTTACATGATCTCCATTTCATGTTCTTGGTTATGTAATAAGCGCCAGAGTAGGGCATAGGGTTGTGACTGGTGTGACAGTGACTCCTCAGCTTGATCTCTGAGGATTACCGCTACACCAGGTGGAATATCCCCTTTCAGCTCATAAATATAGGATTATCTTGTCATTGTGACCTTGTCAATAGCATCGCCCTAACAGATACACAATGAGTAAAGTCAGACTTGGAGGGTAGTCCTGCCAAGACTCCACTAAGTTATTTTTTAAGTAAAGATGGTCAAAAGCAACAACAGAGGTAGCCTACAAGTTGACCTATTACTATGATACATTTTGTGTCAGTTGATATAATTTGTTGAAAATAATAGTATGATGTACTAAAGCAGCAGAAGGCATTCGACCAGAAGAGGCCTGCGCAACACACCCATCCCCACCCAAAGTTACATTAGTCAACACAGCAGCATTTGCCTGCATCCCAAAGATTGATAGCACTCAGACCTTTCAGCTCCTCCTTTCTGACTTAAATAAGAACAAGGATGGTCCCATGGACCTAGGGAATGGCACGGGTCACCCATGGGTCAAATGTGTGTGACCTGCACCTGACCCATGGGAAACCCAAACCCATCAACCCATGGGTTTTTTCCCATGGGTCAATGGGTGTTGGGTGTCTGCTGCACCCACACGCATGCGGCATGTGTGTGTCATATGCATGCGTGTGTGTCATATGCATGCATGTGTGTCATATGCATGCGTGTGTGTCATATGCATGCGTGTGTGTCATATGCATGCGTGTGTGTCATATGCATGCATGTATGGCATATACAGCACACATGGTGCATATGATGCATACAGCGCATGTGTGTTTTGGAACCTGTCAAGACTGTGGTGTTAAGTTAATAACACTTCCAATCTCTATGACCGTGGAATAAACAAGTCTAAGAGAATACTAAACTTTGCTGCAGCACAACTCCAGAAATAATTTAATATTTGTACCTTGGTTACAACCCTCTGTAATAACTTGACAAAGTTAAGACGACTGGATTGTAATGCATTTCTTAGCAGCAAAGACTACTAGTCTGCAAAGTCTGTATTAGGCTCATGGACACTATTGGGGTCCAAGTATTCCTAAAGAAGGGAATGTGCTCAGAGGCTAGAGGAAATAAGTAGATTGACTTGAGATTCAAGTTAATTCACTCTGAGGTAAAGACCAGACAAATATATTGCTTGTGAGGCAACAACACTTAACTGTAGAGTATCTCTGGTCAGGAAAATCAACTGAGCAGATCAACCCTTAAGGCAGAATGTAATCAACTAGAAAATCAATAGCCAATCTCACCCTGTAGAATCACAAGGATGTCACCCACCCTTGGCGTCAAGCAGGAAAATCAACTACTTAACTAAGACTAATACAGGAAAATCAACTGTACTAATCCCTGTCACTGGAAAATCAACAGATGACTAAGAAAAGAGTCACACAAGTCACACAGACTGATAGGATAGAAGCTGATGTATATTGTTACTTTTGGGAGGCCATATGTCCTCCTTTTATACTGTATTTACACTAGGGCAAGAACTTCTATCTATTAATAGACATGGAAGGTTGTAGAACATTCTAGAAGGTTCCTAGCCAATCAACTTTCAGTACCTGACTATGAATCATTTCCTAGCATAGCCTTGATCATGCACAGACCAAGTACACAGCTTTTATGCCTTATATGTACATTATTTTGGCCTATTTATACTGTTTATGTCAGGCCTTGCATAGCCCCATACCTGTGCTAAAGTGGCTAGCATAGCCATGAAGCAGTGCTGTTGCAATGGGCACAGTACTGTGCCTATGCACTTGGTAACTAATTCAAACTCCACACTGAGTTTGAATAATTACTGGTTTTGGGTAAGATTAGCAAACTCAGCTGAGTTTGTGGACTCTTATGGATACTGTAGTTGGGCATCAACAAAATAAAGGGCTTTTAGCCTCGAAAAAAAAAACAGGAAAAATAGGAGAAAAATATAGTGAATTTGAGGCTATTGGATACTACATTTAGATACCCAAAGACTACCTTGCACCTTACCCTGCTCTTCCGACAGGGAACACAGGTCTTAACCAATGTGGTCCACGTAGATGCACCTGGGTACAGCACTCTCTCCCCATATGCATAAGCAGTGTTCAAAGAAGAATTGAACTTACTTGACAAGCTCTTGAGACCTCAAGTAGCCTGCCTTTTGAGCTGAAACAAGATTGGCTATAGACTGGACCCATGGACATATAAGTCAATGCTCATAGAGCTTTGAAAGATAGAAGAGAAAAGAAAATTCACTGTGGAGACATTTACCCTGACCGCACCTCAAGTTCTCCAACTTCCAAGTAAGTGGCCAATGGATGCCATTTGGACACTGCCAGAGCTAGAAGTACTCTGTGTAGCCTACCAAGAAGATGTAGAAAACTTTTTAGCATTCTATTAGAACATAGTAGCAAATGAAAAAGGGACTTACCGGCCATCTACCAATAACCTAGCAGCCCCATACTATCCACCGATGCCTAAGACTGTGGATGATCTAGAAATGTTCAATATGAGGTACATGGCCACGCAAAGCATTCACTCAGGAAGGTGCACATGGATCAGGCTTTCGATGGAGCAAGAAATAAGAGAATGACTTATCAAACTGAAGCAGAGGAAAGTGTACCTCAATCCCCTCAAAAAACCCACATACATGCACTGAAACCATGCAGAATGTTAGACTTTGAAGCACCAGCGCTTGAGGAACTGGTCGAGGTGAATATTGAACAGAGACATACCTCAAGCTCCTATGACTGAGAGCTTCGAAGGAGAAGTATTAGAGAATCCCCTTATATGCAGGATCTAGCCAGACTCACCATATCTAATAGACTGGAAGAATTATTCCACCCCTCTGTCCATGAAAGGAGAAAAACAATGTTTAGCATTCCTGAGTCTGCAGAAATGAAGGGTAGCACACTCACCCATGTCACTAGACCTCCTAGAACCTGATCCTATCCAGATCCAACATACAGAGACAACTGGTCAAGCCCTGCACCATCTCCTACCTTATCAGTGCCTAAGCACCCACATGGAATGCGGCCATCCTGGAGTTGAGTGCAGCCTCCTAACAACCCGGGATCACCTGGGGATGACTCCCCTGATGATATCAAAGAGGCATGTGGTCCTGCACCATGAAGACATCGAGGCAGTAGCCTGAAAAGAGCCTTTTTAGGAAGAAGATCATCAGTAACAGCTAATATGCAGAAAAATGAGCCTTACTTCAATTCTAAGATGCATCCCGAGATAATCCCCAAATGGGATGGTGACCCTGACACCTTGGCTCAGTGGATCTTGAAGGTCAATCATATTGCAAACTGATCACCTATGGTACACGAGCAGTTAGGTGAACTTGTGCCCCTCTGGTTGCACAAGAACACAGAGTGCTGGTTCTTTTCCTTGCCATTGAGCTACAGAAAACAAGCTTCTGTTAGTTGGAAAACTATGAGAGAAACAATCGGAACTTACTATGTGAACCGTGTGTGGCTCGACTGCCAGAAGTCCTATGTGAATCGCACATCCTATCAAGAGCTTGGCCATACTCATGAGAATCCAAGTGAATACTTTGTGAGGAAGGTGGAATTGATGCATCTAGTAAATAAGATGTCAGATACCAAGCTGATAATGGAAGTTATGGCCGGCGCACCTTCCTTTTGGCATACCATTATCGATGCACAGTGTTGTCCAACCATTGTCAAGTTCCAGTCAGCGATTAAGTATCATGAGGAATCATTAATACATGCACCATTTGATGAGATTATGAGCAAGTGAGCAGTAGGTTTGAGAATTTCTTAGGCAGTCTATTTAATTTTCTCCTCAGTGTAGTCAACCACTATAAGTATATTCAAGAAATATACCTATTTAATTTTCTTACAGAGTAAAAGGAATAAGAAAATCAGTCTGGAAACTATAGAAATATATTATACAACTCACCTCCTCAGTGTAGTCAACCACTGAGGAGGGAAGTATGTGCGAGTGATGTTTCACCCGCATATATACTAGAGCCGGCTCCTGACCCTATTGAAGGTTTGAGCCAGGCTACTGGTCCCTATCCAGGGAGCCGGCCACACATGTCGTCTGGTGCATAGGCAAGCACCCGTAAGTTGCGTACACATAGTATACAATATCTCCCTCAATATTGAGGGTAAAAATACAAATAAAATACGAAAAAATAGAGAATTAAAAAGCGCACAGAATGGCATTGGAATTGATATAAAAATACAATATATTGAGATTGGTCTCTCAGGGGTGAGATACATGTTTGCACCCAACACGCCCCCTCAAGCTCAATATATGCCGAGCCTTTCAGTGAGAATCTTCACTCTAGGTCCTGGTAGACCCTTTGTGAGGATGTCTGCAACCATTTGATCGGTTAGGAGATATTCAATTTGAATCTTCTTCCCATCAATCGTGTCTCGGATAAAATAGAGTTGTATATCAAAATGTTTAGTCCTTGAATGTTGCTGATTACCATAGGCTATTGTAATAGCTGAGTGGTTGTCAGCATAAATTTTTATAGGATTTTTAATAGGCTGGAAGACTTCGGTTATGAAATTCTCAAGCCATATAGCTTCCTTTGTGACATGAGTTAACGCAATAAACTCAGCCTCTGTAGACGAGAGTGCTATGATTGTCTGCTTCTGACAGCTCCATGAGATACTCCCAGAGTCAATTTGAAAGACGTATGCTGATATCAAATGTCTGTGATCTTGTGAGGCCCAGTCGGCATCAGAATATCCTACTATTCCATCTCGACTCTTCCCTAAGATCAGTTTCTTATCTTTTGTGCCTTTCAAATATTTGAATACTCTCTTTACTGCATTCCAGTGAGTAATTCCTGGATTATCTAAGAACTGTGATAAAATGGAAACTGCAAACGAAATATCTGGTCGGGTAGCTACTGCTGCCCACATGAGTGAACCAATGGCCTGCCAGTATGGAATCTTTTCCATGGTTTTCTTTTCTGCATCAGTAGTTGGGCATTGTTCTTTGGATAGTTTACATGTAGGATCCAGAGGAGTTGTATGCGTTTTTGCATCCTGAAGATTAAATCGGTCAAGTATGTTGTCAATATAAGATTCTTGTGAGAAGCTTATTGTACCAGCCGATTTGTCTCGTTCGATCTTCAGATTAAGAAGCCAATGGATTTCTCCAAGGTCTTTCATCTTAAAGATGGCTTCGAGATCTTCTTTGATGCCCCGCAATATTATATCATCAGTAGCTGTTATAGTAAGGTCGTCTACTGTGGCTCCAATGATGGCATAGTCGTTTGGCCTGTGTCTATAGAATACGGCAGCATCTGAGGCTGACTTTGTAAATCCAATAGAGTAAAGGGCATTCGATAGACACTTATACCATTCTCTGCCCGATTGCTTGAGTCCGTATATGCATTTCTTCAGCAATAATACGTTTTCATGTTGTTCCTCAAAATATCCCGGTGGCTTATGCATATAAATAGGTTTCTTGAGTGGCGCATTTAAATATGCTACATCTACGTCCATTTGATGTATTGGCCAATTATTTCTAGCCGCTATAGTGCAAATAGTGCATAATGATGTCATACAAACGACTGGTGCATATGTCTCGTCGTAATTGACTCCAAAAGTTTGTGTGAAGCCTTGAGCAACAAGTCTTGACTTTGCACAAACTACATCACCCTTCTGATTGTGTTTCATAACATGAGTCCATTTGCTACCGACTATATTCACACCCGGAGGAGGTTTAGTGAGTTCCCAGGTGTCTTTGTCGATTTGTGATCGGATCTCAGTATCCATGGCTGTCTTCCATGTCGAATTGTTAAGGGCTTCTTTAGTTGTCGTAGGTAATTGCAAATCATTTGATAGATAGGCAAAATCATCTTCATCGGCACTTATTGGTTCGGCGCTTATTGCTAGATAGTCGCATATATCCTTCTCGCTCCCATTCTTTTGAATATAAAAATCAGAACTCTTTGCGATATCATTGAGTACATTATCCTCAATGTCTTTGCAAGCGAGGGTGGTCAAATTAGTGTGTGCGGCTTCACTAGCTTGAGATTTATAGCCGGAGCTGATTTTTGGAGCTCTTTCTTGTAGTAAGCGTATTCTCTCACTTCTTCTGAGTGGAGGAGCTTCTTTAAGTCTGCTCATGTCTGTTTGACTTGGCTGTATATTTTATAAATCTCTCTCTGGTGTGCGCTCGACAATTTCCTCAATGTGGCTCTCACCTGGCTGTAGGTCACGTGACAGTATTGGTGCCTGGATAGGTGCTGGCGCGGGTGGTATTGGCCTATATTTGATGGCCTTTGGCCCAATAATTGTGCGATCATCTGTAGGTAAAATAGGAGTGATTGAGGGCAATTTAGGTGCCTCAAATATAATATTCCGTTCCACAGATACCCGTCGACTATCCGGCCAGTATATACAATGGCCGTCACTTTGGGCAGAATGGCCGATCCACTTAGCTTTCTTGGCTCTAGAGAGTAATTTATCGTCTTGTTTGATTTTGACATAGACGTCTGTCCCCCATTCATGAGCATCTTGCAAATTCGGCTTTTGATGGTGAATCATCTCATAGGGTGTCTTGTCCGGTAGAGATCGTGTATGCGTGCGATTTTTAAGGTAGTTAGCATGCTGAATGGCATATCCCTATAAAGACTTAGGGAGATTGTAATCTAGAAGTATTGCATGGGTCTTTTCAACCAATGTGCAGTTTAGGCACTCGGCAACTCCATTCTGCTCAGGAGTGTCGTGAACAGTATATTGGTGTCGAGTACCTTGTTTGTCTAGGTAGTTATTGAATTCAGCACTTGTATATTCACCCCCTCGATCTGAGAGAAGTGTTTTGATGCACACATTCCTCTGCCAAAGCATCATTGCCTCATACAACTTGTATTTGGCAAAGACCTGATCTTTGGTGCTCATAAGATAGAGCACTGATTCCCTTGAGTAATCATCTGTGAAGGAAACATAGTAAGACTTTTTGTCGTTAGTAATGTGTCTTGCCGGTCCCCATACATCGGAAAATATTTTATCACCGACTTTCTTTGAGCGCTCACTTGATTCTTTTGGGAGTGGTTTGCGTGTAATCTTAGCTTTAATACATGCATCACAGGTGAATTTATCCCTAGCCTGTGATAGCTCTAGGCCATAAACCATGCCACTATCCATCAGGCGCTTAAGGGTCTTGTAAGATATGTGCCCAAGCCTGCGGTGTGTCTCAATGGTGGTTAAGCATAGCTTAGTGGAATATTTAGTTGACTGATTGTCCAATCGATATAGGCCATGTAATTTAGGTGCCTGTAATAAAATATAGCCGGACGAATTCATTACAGTATAGTAGACCTCCTTGATACAGGATACCTCCTTGATACAAATTGATTTTCCAAGGTCAATTCTCATTCCAGTAATACAGAATTTTGCACATAGAATCTACTATATATAAGCAACATCTAAGCCAAACCACACAAGGGAGGGAGAAGAATTGCATTCAGGAGGAATTTTTTTTCATTTAAATTTACTCAATTTTGATAACATACAATCTTAAATCAGTGATTGCTCAAGTTTTCTGAGAGATTTTGTCATAGAGTGTTCACATTAAGGAAGCTATGCATCTCCTATTGCTAATTACAAAAACTCTGAGTGGGATTTGACCTAAATTGACCTTAATCTGACCACAAAGATATTGGGGCTACCAAAGCGTGACACGTGACATTTAATAATACATAAGCATGTTCCCATCTCTTCTCATCATCAACATTTGGCAACAGATGGTGTTCCAAAGCAATCATGGCCAAAAAAACCCACAAGAGGTTGCAAACCAAAGCTCCCCCCCACATTGAATGAAGATGAAAATGACAAAATTGAAGAATGCGATGAAGAAATGGATGACTAATGACAATGGGCTGCAAATTCCGCGTGCGGAGAATTAGGTGTCACGCTTGTATCAAGGACCCCTATGCATGACATTTTGACCCGTTGCACAAAAAAATTTACTCTGCTGCAACAACAGCTTTTTTGCCCCCATAATATAGAGCAAAGATGTTCTCAAAACACTTATTAACTGTTATATAATTTTTTTTAAATTTAATATACAAAATTTTGAGCTAAAATTGAGCTTGACTGAAATCTGTATCAAGGAAGTCTACTATACTATGTAGTGCATTTCTGTGATGCAAACTCTGTCCGGTTACCGGCATCATCGCATCGGCCTATGGAAATAAGGGTGAAGGTGATTTTAGGAGCATATAGTATATCTTTCAATGTCAATGTGACTGCTTTCCCTCTCACTCTAGTAGTTATCTTGAGTTGACCGCTTCCATATGCATCAAAGCTGCCTTGATCGGCTGCTCGAATCGTATATGGTGTGGGGAAGCTTCTGTAGTTCTCAAGCATGTTTTTATGAGGCATTATGTGAGAACTAGCTCCTGTATCTAAGATAATGGTGTCGCCTGTTCCGTCTCTGATGAAGGCGGTGCAATCATAGTTGATGAATGCCATAGATCCATCGTCGTCTCCTCCGGAAGACTCATCTTTATCAGCTACATTGGGTTTTGCTTTTCCTTTCCCTTTTCCTTTCATCTTTTTGAACTTGAATCTTTTCTTCTACCTAGGCCCTTGGCCTTCTCTGCCACCACCTTTAGCCCAACACATTTCAACAGTGTGTCCTGGCTTTTTGCAGTTGGTGCATATATGTGCCTTTTTATCTGCAGTACCCACGAAACCTTGGTCCTCTTGGGTGAGAGACAATGTCCTACGCCTATCATATTGTGATTTAAGTACCCGGATAATATTGTCCGGATCCAATGGCTTTCCGACTTCTTCAAGAGAGGTCATGAGGGCATTCATGACTGATTCGTAGGAAGGTGGCAATGAGGATAATATGATATCAAGGAATTCTTCTTCAGAGATCTTAGCTCCCATGTCATTGAGTCTTGCATAGAGATCTTGAGCCCTATCAAGGTGCTCTCTGAGATCGTCATCCTCTGAGCATTTCATGTTCCGGAGTTGTCTCTGGATGCTGGTGACAACCATCTTTGGTTTCTTTGTCATCTCAGTTACCAGAGTATCCCAGATCTCCTTTGCATTCTTTTTCTTTTCTAGCATTAAAGCTAGTGACTCTGACATGGATGCCAGTATTTGAGTTTTTATGAGCCCTTCTCTGGCCAGCCACTTTTCAAGTCTCTCCTCAGCCTTCTCTACCTTGGCCTCCTCATCATCTGTGAGAACATGTGCTTTGGGAAAAGTGGGAGGATCAAGTGGTCGGTCGGCTTTGCCTTCTATATGTTTTAATAGATTTTTGGACTTGAAATAACTCATGAGTTGAGCTCTCCACAGGGACCAATTAGATCCATCTGTAGCTAGCCTTC
>QLPI01011781.1:0-10668 GCA_003314275.1 Chroogomphus rutilus | reverse complement strand
AGTGTAGTCAATAACTGAGGAGGGAGGTTTTCGCGGGTCGTGTCTCACCCACATATACCTTGCAGCCAGCCCTTGACCCTATCGAAGGTTTGAGCCAGGCTGCCGGTTCCAAATCCAGGGAGCCGGCCACGCTAGTCGCGTCGTGCGCGGACAAGCGCCCGTAAGTAGCGTACATAGTAGAATACGAATAACTCCCTCAATAATGAGGGTAAAAATACAAATAAAATTGAGAAAAATTAAGAGATCAAAAGCGCACTGAATGGTACCATAATCGATATAATATTACAGTATATTGAGGTTGGTCTCTCAGGGGTGAGATGCTAGTTTGCACCCAACAGATACTGTCAAGTATGCGTACCGAGACCCGATTATTCGGCATTGCCAACCAAGCAACCATCCTATATCCACAACCAAGTGTCCATGCCGCATGCATAACACTTGGTACGCCAGTCTCAGCTCGGCACATCCACCATCTGCACTCCCCATCTTCACCCTTCGGTCCATCTCCCCTTGGGACTTCCTGTCCTTGTATTATCCTCGGTCACATCTCCATTGTTTTATACTCGGCCACTCCCTATTGTCCTATCCTTGGCCATGTCTCTATTATCTTATCCCTTATTGTTTTATCCACTTTTGCATTCCTTCATTCTAATTTTATTCGTTGCGGACAATAACCACATGCTCTGCATACCTTGTTGTCCCACATTCCTTATTCCACATGTCGCTTCTTAACCTATATAAGTAGGGCATGCATGTACATATTTCCTCATTCTGGGGATCAACTAGGCTTAGGCCCTTCTACCTTCTTCTCCTCTGTTAAGTCCTCGACTCGGGCTGGCATCATCAGCATCCTCCCGAGTATCTGTCTGTTGCAAATAGGTGGCACGCACGGCAAGTAGGGTGCAACGCACGAGTACGTTGAAGCCAGCGCATGAGTACGTTGAAGCCAACGCCACTACTCTTGGCCTGTAGGACTTGGCCATAGTCCGCTCGACCTTTCGCCAACACCCCTCAGCAGTACCAAAGTCCGTCAGTAACCAAAGCTTGACACTAAGGTACATATCCTTACTGATGATGAGGAGGCCAAGTTGGAGAAAACCGAGGAGAGACTTGAAAAGTGGCTGGCTAGAGAAGGGCTCGTTAAGACTCAAATACTAGCATCCATGTCAGAGTCACTAGCTTTGATGCTAGAAAAGACAAAGAATGCAAAAGAGATCTGGGACACTCTGGTAACTGAAATGACGAAGAAACCAAAGATGATTGTCACCAGTATCCAGAGACAACTCTGGAATATGAAATGTTCGGGGGATGATGATCTCAGAGAACACCTTGATAAGGCTCAAGATCTCTATGCAAGACTCAATGACATAGGAGCTAAGATCTCTGAAGAATTCCTTGATATTATATTATCCTCATTGCCACCTTCCTACGAATCAGTCATGAATGCCCTCACGACCTCTCTTGAAGAAGTCAGAAAGCCATTGGATCCTGACAATATCATCCGGGTACTTAAATCACAATATGATAGGTGTAGGACATTGTCCCTCACCTAAGAGGACCAAGGTTTTGTGGGTACTGCAGATAAAAAGGCACATATATGCACTAACTGCAAAAAGCCAGGACACACTGCTGAAATGTGTTGGGCTAAAGGCAGTGGCAGAGAAGGCCAAGGGCCAAGGCAGAAGAAAAGATCCAAATTCAAAAAGATGAAAGGAAAAGGGAAAGGCAAAGCAAAAGCTAACATAGCTGATGAAGATGAGTCTTCTGGAGGAGACGACAACAGATCTATGGCATTCATCAATTATGATTGTGCCGCCTTCATCAGAGATGGAACAGGCGACACCATTATCTTAGATACAGGAGCTAGTTCTCACATAACACCTCATAAGAATATGCTTGAGAACTACAGAAGCTTCCCTACACCACGTACGATTTGGGCAGCCAATCAAGGCAGCTTTGATGCATACAGAAGCAGTCAACTCAAGATAACTACTAGAGTGAGAGGGAAAGTGGTCACATTGACATTGAAAGATACACTATATGCTCCTAAAATCGCCTTCACCCTTATTTCCATAGGCCGATGGGATGATGCCGGTAACCGGACAGAGTTTGCATGACAGAAATGCACTATAAAAAATTTGTCCAGCCATACTTTATTACAGGCACCTAAATTACATGGCCTATATCGATTGGACAATCAGTCAACTCAACATTCCATTAAGCTATGCTTAACCACCATCAAGACACACTGCAGGCTAGGGCACATATCTTACAAGACCCTTAAGCGCCTGATGGATCGTGGCATGGTTTATGGCCTAGAGCTATAACAGGCTAGAGATAAATTTACCTGTGATGTATGTATTAAAGCTAAGATTACACGCAAACTGCTCCCAAAAGAATCAAGTGAGTGTTCAAAGAAAGTTGGTGATAAAATATTTTCCAATGTATGGGGACCGGCGAGACACATTACTATCGACGAAAAATCTGACTATGTCTCTTTTACGGATGATCACTCAAGGGAATCAGTGCTCTATCTCATGAGCACCAAAGATCAAGTATTCGCCAAATACAAGTTATATGAGGCGATGATGCTTCGGCAGAGGAATGTGCGCATCAAAACACTTCTCTCAGACCGAGGGGGCAAATATACAAGTGCTGAATTTAATAACTACCTAGACAAGCAAGGTACTCAACACTGATATACTGTTTATGACACTCCTGAGCAGAATGGAGTCACCGAGTGCCTAAACCACACATTGGTTGAAAAGACATGTGCGATGCTTCTAGACTCTAATCTCCCTAAGTTTCTATGGGGATATGCCATTCAGCACGCTAACTATCTCACAAATCGCACACATACGCGAGCTCTACCAGACAAGATGCCCTATGAGATGATTCACCATCAAAAACCAAATTTACAAGATGCTCATGAATGGGGGATGGACATCTATGTCAAAATCAGATAAGATGATAAGCTACTACCTAGAGCCATGAAAGCTAAGTGGATCAGCCATTCTGCCCAAAGTGACGGCCATTGTATATACTGGCCGGATAGTCGATGGGTATCTGTGGAGTGGAATATTATATTTGAGACACCTAAATTACCCTCAATTGCTCCTATTTGACCTACTGATGATCGCACAATTACTGGGCCAAAGGCCATCAAACATCAGCCAATACCACCCGCACCGGCACCTATCCAAGCGCCGGCATCGTCACGTGACCTACAGCTGGGTGAGAGCCGCATTGAAGAAATTGTTGAGCACACACCAGAGAGACATTTAGAAAATATACAGCCAAGTCAAACAGACATGAGCAGACCTAAAGAAGCTCCTCCACTCAGAAGAAGTGAGAGAATATGCTTACTGCAAGAAAGAGCTTCAAAAATCAGCTCCGGCAATAAATCTCAAGCTGGAGAAGCCACACACACAAATTTAACCACCCTCACTTACGAAGATGTCGAGGATAATGTACTCAATGATATCATGCAGAGTTCATATTTTTATATTCAAAAGAAAGAAAGCGAGGGAGGTATATGTGACTACCTAGCAATAAGTGCCAACCAATAAGTGCCGAAGAAGAAGATTTTGCCTATCTATCAAATGATTTGCAATTTCCTATGATGACTAAAGAAGCCCTTAACAATTCTACATAGAAGACAGCCATGGACACTGAGATCCAATTGCAAATCGACCAAGACACCTGGGAACTTACTAAACCTCCTCCGGGTGTGAATATAGTCGGTAGCAAGTGGACCCATGTTATGAAACACAATCAGAAGGGTGATGTAGTTTGTGAGAAATCAAGACTCATGGCTCAAGGCTTCACACAAACTTTTGGAGTCGATTATGATGAGACATATGCACCAGTTGTACATATGACATCATTACGCACTATATGCACCATAGCAGCTAGAAATAATTGGCCAATACATCAAATGGATGTGGATGTTGCATATTTAAATGCACGACTCGAGGAACCAATATATATGTGCAAACCACCTGGATATTTTGAGGAACAACATGAAAACATGTTATTTCTGAAGAAATGCATATATGGGCTTAAGCAGTCGGGCAGAGAATGGTATAAGTGTCTATCGAATGCCCTTTACTCTATTGGATTTATAAAGTCAGCCTCAGATGCTGCTGTATTCTATAGACACAGGCCAAACGACTATGCCATCATTGGAGCTGCAGTAGACGACCTTACTATAACAGCTACTGACAATATTATATTGTAGGGCATCAAGGAAGATCTCGAAGCCATTTTCAAGATGAAAGACCTTGGAGAGATCCATTGGCTACTCAACTTAAAGATCAAGCGGGATAAATTGGCCAGAAAGATCAGCTTCTCCCAAGAGGCATATATTGACAAGATAGTCGACCGATTTAACCTACAAGACATCAAAATGCACACGACTCCACTAGATCCTACATGCAAACTGTCTAAAGAACAATGCCCGACTACTGAATCCGAGAAGAAAAACATGGAAAAAGTTCCCTACCGACAGGCGATTGGTTTACTCATGTGGGCAGCAGTAGCTACCCATCCAGATATATCGTTTGCAGTTTCTTTACTATTACAGTTCTTAGAGAATCCAGGAATTGCTCACTGGAATGCAGTAAAGAGAGTATTCAAATATTTGAAAGGCACGAAAGATAAGAAGCTGATCTTAGGGAAGAGTTGAGATGGCATAGTAGGATACTCAGATGCTGACTGGGCCTCACAAGATCATAGACATTCTATATCAGCCTACATCTTTCAAATCGACTCTAGGAGCATCTCATGGAGCTGCCAGAAGCAAACAATTGTGGCACTCTCATCCACCAAGGCAGAGTTCATCGCAATGACTCATGCCACAAAAGAAGCCATATGGCTGAAGAACTTCATAACCAAAGTTTTCCAACCAATAAAAAATCCTATAAAAATATATGCTGACAACCAATCAGCTATTACGATAGCTTATGGTAATCAGCAACACTCAAGAACAAAACACTTCGACATTCGACTCTATTTTATCTGAGATATGATTGAGAGAAAGAAAATTCAAATTGAATACCTCCCAACCGAACAAATGGTCGCAGACATCCTTACAAAGGGTTTACCAGGACCCAGAGTGAAGATTCTCACCAAAAAACTCAGCATATATTGAGCTTGAGGGGGCATATAGGGTGCATAGATGCATCTCACCCCTGAGAGGTCAAACTCAATATATTTAATTTTCATATCGATTTCAGTGCCATCTTGTGCGCAATTTGTTTTTATATTTTTCGATTTATTTTTTGTATTTTTATCCTCAAAATTGAGGAAGCCATTGTACTATTAGTTGTATGCTACTTACGGGTGCTTGCCTACGCACGACGTGATGTATGTGGCTGGCTCCCTGGATAGGGACTGGTAGCCTGGCTCAAACCTTCAATAGGGTCAGGAGCCGGTTGTAGGATATACGTGGGTGGAACATCACTCGTGTATGCCTCCCTCCTCAGTGGTTGACTACACTGAGGAGGTGAGCTGTATAGTATAATTCGCAGAGTGTCCAGACTGATTTTCTTTCTTTTCCTTCTGTAAGATAATTAATTAGGTATATTTTCCGAATATACACTTAGTGGTTGACTACACTGAGGAGATAATTAATTAGACTGCCCAAGAAATTCTCAATCCTACTGCCCATTTGCTCATAATCTCATCATCAGCCAGTCTATGGTATCCAGGACTCTCAGAACTCTCCATCCCAACCAGCCCTGCTCCTCTGGAGGTTGTCCCCCCAAGCTTTCCTCTAGAGATCAACATTCTATTTTATCACAAATTGCTACTGGCAGAGCTGCCAATGCTACTCAGGTCACCAAACACATCAATACAATTATCCCCCACCGAGTCTCCTCAGAAACAGTCAGAAGACTCCTCAGGAAACATTCATTCAAGGCTGTGGTGAAGAAGAAAAAGCCCTTCCTCAGTGCAAGGCATAGACAGCTGAGGTTGGCCTTTGCTTTGAAGCACAGAGAGTGGACTGTAGAGGACTAGAAGAGGGTCATTTGGTCAGATGAGACCAAAATCAACAGGTTTGGGTCAGATGGGAGGCAGTGGGTCTGGAAACAGAAGGAGGAGGGGTTGATTGAGAGAGAGGTACAGGGGACAGTCAAGTTTTGAGGGGGAAATGTTATGGTATAGGGGCTCCTCTCAGATCGAGGGGGCGAGTACACAAGTGCTGAATTTAACAATTATTTGGAGAAGCAAGGTATCAAACATTGATACACAGTACAGGATACTCCAGAGCAAAATGGAGTGGCAGAATGCCTAAATCGTACTCTGGTCGAAAGAACTCATGCCATGCTTTTAGATTCCAATCTCCCAAAGTTTTTATGGGGGTATGCTATTCTGCATGCTAATTACATCAAAAATCGCACGCATACAAGAGCTCTACCAGACAAGACTCCTTATGAGATGATACACCATAAAAAGCCAAACTTAAATGACACACACGAATGGGGAGAAGATGTTTATATCAAAATCAAGCAAGACAACAAACTACTATCTAGAGTCAAAAAAGCAAAGTGGATAGGCTATTCCTCACAAAGCGACGGCCATTGTATTTATTGGCCGGAGAGTCGAAGGGTATCAGTCAAACGTAATATTATATTCAACATGGGAGCAATATCTACAAAAGCTCCCATAATATCTTTTGACGATCAAACAATTTCTGCACCCAAATCTGCCAGAGTTCCATTCCAAAAACCTATTCTGGCACCACCTATAGTAGCCTCACGTGATTCATGTGATACACGTGACCAGCTGGAAGAGAGCTGCATAGAAGAAATTGATGAACACATGCCAACAAGAGACTTAGAAAATCTTCAACCAAGTCAAACAGGTGTGAGTGGTCCTAGTGAAGCTCCTATCTTGAGAAGAAGTGAAAGAATTCGCCAATTACAAGAGAGAGCAAGGGCCAGTACTGGAATAAAGTCTCAAGCTAGAGAAAACACAAATGATGATTTTACGACACTAGCCTATGAGGATGTTGAGGATATTATTCTTAATGATTCTCAAACAAATTCAAATATATCTATTGAAGAGAGCAGTGACGACATCGATTGCAACTACCTAGCAATAAGCGCCGAACAAATTAGTGACGAACAAAGCGATAACGCTTATTTTAATAATGAACTTCAATTGCCTACAACTAATAAAGATGCCCTAAATGATCCTACATGGAAGAAAGCCATGGATGTAGAAATAAAGTCCCAAATTGACAAAGAAACCTGGGAGCTTACTGTACCTCCGCCAGGTGTGAATATTGTCAGAAGTAAGTGGACTCATGTCCTCAAAAGGGATCAGAAGGGTGCTATAGTATGTGCCAAGTCTCAACTCGTCGTGCAAGGCTTTACGCAGACATTTGGAGTTGATTATGATGAGACTTACGCACCAGTCATTCTCATGACGTCACTATGGACTATATGCGCTATCGCAGCCAGGAACAATTGGGAAATACATCAGATGGATGTAGATGTAGCATATCTCAATGCACCACTCGACGAACCTATCTATATGCACAAGCCGCCAGGTTATTTTGAAGAACATCGCGACAATGTGCTTCTACTCAAGAAGTGCATATACGGACTTAAGCAGTCTGGTAGAGAGTGGTACAAGTGTCTGTCCAATGCCTTATTTCTAATAGGATTTAAAAAATCAGCATCCGATGCAGCTGTATTTTACAGACATAAAATTGAAGGACAAGCGATCATTGGAGCTGCCATCAATGATCTTACTATAACGGCAACAAATGAATATATTATCTATGGCATCAAAAGAGACCTCGAACATATTTTCAAAATGAAGGATTTAGGTGAACTACATTGGTTACTAAATCTGAAGATCGAATGAGATAGAACAGCTGGTACTATTATCTTCTCACAAGAAGCATACATTGACAAGATTCTGAGCTGGTTTAATTTACAAGATGTCAAGACACATGCGACTCCACTTGATTTGACTACGAAATTAACAAAAGACCAATGTCCTACCACTGCTGAAGACAAGAAAGCGATGGAGAAGATCCCTTACTGGCAGGCGATTGGCTCACTAATGTGGGCAGCCGTAGCTACTTGGCCGGACATATCGTTTGCCATTTCTTTATTATCTCAATTTCTTGAGAATCCAGGATTAGCTCACTGGAATGCTGTGAAGAAGTCTTCAAGTACCTGAAGGGAATGAAGAACAAGAAACTTATCTTAGGAGGAAATCGAGATGGCATAGTAGGATATGCTAATGCCAATTGGGCCTCACAAGATCATCGACACTCCATCTCAGCATACGTCTTTCAAATTGATTCTGGGAGTATTTCATGGAGCTGCCAGAAACAAACAATCATAGCCCTCTCATCAACCGAGGCAGAATTTATTGCCTTGACCCATGCAGCAAAAGAAGCAATATGGTTGAAACACTTTATCAGCGAAGTTTTTCAACCAATTAAATTTCCAATCAAATTATATTCTGACAATCAATCTGCTATTACTATAGCCTACAGCAATCAGCAGCATACAAGAACAAAACACTTTGATATACGATTATATTTCATCCGAGACATCATTGAAGAGAAGAAAATCAGTATCGACTACCTCTCCACCAATCAAATAGTCGCAGACATCCTCACAAAAGGTCTACCAGGACCTAGAGTGAAGATTCTCACCAAAAAACTCGGCATATATTGAGCTTAAGGGGGCGTGTTGGGTGTATAATACACTCCACCTCTGAGAGCATAATCTACAATATATTCGTATTTTCGATCGATATTGGTATCATTCTGTGCGCTTTTAAATTCTGATATTTTTCTTTATTTATTTGTATTTTTGCCCTCAAAATTGAGGGAGATATTGTGATCTTATGTGTATGATACTTACGGGCACTTGCCCACATACGACATGTGTGGCTGGCTCCCTGGAAGGGACTGGTAGCCTGGCTCAAACCTTCAATAGGGTCAGGAGCTGGTTCTACTATATATGCGAGTGAAACATCACTCGCATATGCTTCCCTCCTCAGTGGTTGACTACACTGAGGAGGTGAGTTGTATAGTATAATTCGCAGAGCCTCCAGACTGATTTTATTTCTTTTCCTTCTGTAAGATAATTAATTAGGTATATTTTCCGAATATACACTTAGTGGTTGACTACACTGAGGAGATAATAAATTAGATTGTCCAATAACTTCTCTGAACTACTGTACAAAGTTGCCATAATCTCTACACATTGTGCAGCACACAGCTCAATGCCAGTATTAAAACTCTACTTTCAGACCAAGGTAGGGAATACCTAGGAAAAGATTTTGAGCTTTACCTTAAGTCAAAAGGTACAGTGAAAAAACTCACTGTGCACAACACACCTTAGCACAATGGTGTAGCTGAATGACAGAATTGGACCATTGTAGAGCGCATATGAGCCCTCTTACATATAAGTAGCCTTCCAATTTCTGTGAGGGGGAAGCGGCTCATCATGTAGTCTGTCTAATGAACAGGACACTCACCAGGGTAGTCAAAGATAAACCCTCTTCAAAGCTGTGTGTTAAGTCCGCGTGTCAGGCGCTTAGCTAGTACTTCCGAAGGGGTATTCCGGGTTAGTGCGAAGGTCCGTAACGGGGCCGAAGACCGAGACGGAAGTCGGACAGACTACGGACGGGGACGGAGGCGCCGGAAACTTAGGGTAGGTCGCGGAATGGTTCAATCCGGTCACTGAGGTGTTCGAGGTCGAAGGGACTTGGCTTCAACTTATGTGTTGCGCCCTCCTCGATCGTCTGTCCCTAATTTCGGAAAGGAGGCGGGAGTTTACCGGAAATGAATCGGAAACTGGTGGGAGACTAAATCGATATTCGTACTAGCGAACAGTCTAGTCGACTGTGAGACTATATACATGTAACGCTCTTTGTACTATCTTTAGCCGGTCATAAAACAAGGGGAAAGGTAGTACAAGGGGTCAATATGGGAGAGGACAAGGGAGTGAGGTACGCGGTAGTCCTGCGCGTTGGTTATCAAAGTATTGAGTCCTCGGTTGGGAGCGGACTCGGGAACGGTGTCTCGGTCGGACGGAAGTGCGGTGTCTCGGACGGGCATGACGGGGACGGGATCCATGGAAACGGTCTTTCGTCCTTTCGGTCGGAAGGTCTCGGAAGCGGGTGGTTGTGGGGGTTAGTGTGGTTTTGTTGAGGGCATGGGCTATAACAGTATCCCCCCACTAGGACCGAGCCCTCGAGGTCCTAAGCTTGGAGTGTCGAGTTTAATGGGCGACAATACAGGCGGATATTACTGTGGGAGTTTTTTCTTTGATCCTTGGGCCAGATGCTAATCGATAAGCGCCAGGGGTTCTGTGACTATAAGAGGGGTGCTTCGCAGGTTATTTTGGGGGGTTCATTCCTTTAAAGAGAAGGAATCGGAAATGTCGGGGGCTTCTCGGGACCTTTCTCGTGTTCCCTTATATGAGGCCGGGGGCATGCGAATCGATCTTCGCCTCCTTGAGTCCATCGGTGATGACTTGGAGGGCTTGTGGTTCCGCGCCATACGGCTTCGTGGGGACTATGGTATGTTTGTCCGACTCGTCTCCTTCCTTTCCCTGACTCTTGTAGTAAACTACCTCCGGAACCCGTTATCCTTTGCGGGACATCCTGTCCGGCTCCTGGGGCGGGTTG
>QLPI01011780.1:0-10656 GCA_003314275.1 Chroogomphus rutilus | reverse complement strand
TTATCCTATTGTTTATTGTTTTATCCCAGTTTACATTCCTTGTTCTAATTTTACTCATTGTGAAAGGCAACAAATTCCCACAGTAATGTGTTCTTCCAACTGGGCCAAAAGGCCACTATGCCAGGTTATCTGGCATTAGTCTGTGGGCACTATTTAAACAGCAACTTGTTACATGTATTCACCAACCATTGCAATGGTATGTAACACTCATTGTGGACAATAACCGCATGCTCTGCATACCTTGTTGTTCTACATTCCTTATTCCACATGTCACTTCTTAACCTATATAAGTAGGACATGCATCTACATATTTCCTCATTCTGGGTATCGACTAGGCTTAGGCCCTTCTACCTTCTTCTCCTCTGTTAAGTCCTCGACTCAGGCCGGCATCATCAGCATCCTCCCGAGTATCTGTCTGTTACAGATCGGTGGCACGCATGGCAAGTAGGGCGCAACGCACGAGTACGTTGAAGCTAACGCCACTACTCTTGGCCTGCAAGACTTGGCCATAGTCTGCCCGACCCTTCGACAGCACCCCTCGGTAGTACCAAAGTCCATCAGTATCCGAAGCTTGACACCATTCAACACCATTTTCCTTATTTGGTCTGATTCCACCCATTCCATTTTCCTATATAGTAATTCTCTTGAACCTTACAATAGCATTGCATTACATTTTTGTTAAGAATTGTAATAGATGTAGTCAAATAGTTCCAAATGATAATATCTCCTTTGTTGACACAATAGCAAGGTTTGTAGTAAGATTTGACTTCAACTTGTGTGTTGTGCCATCTAGATCTCAATACCCCTAATTTGGTATTGATGGGGTTCATAATGGCAAGGTTAGTCAAAATAATGAGGTTGGGTGTATGGAGTGAAAATAAAGCAGCAGTGAGATAGAAGTGAATGGGGCATCTTAGTTGATATTCTGACTAAGGAATAGACTAACAAACATACAGGATCTTATACTAATTTCTTATCTATAAAGAGTCTATATTGAAGGGAAAGTTAGGATTACCTTGCCAAGGTCCCTATTCTCATATATGGTCATGCTCACCTCCCTATCCAATCAGTCATATGCCCTATTCTGCCTATCTTATATTTTCAGCTTATCCTATCTTGGTATCATATGCTATACTCTATTGCTCTACCCCATTATGTTCACTATACCATATGCTCACTATTATGTTTCTTTTACAAGTCTATTCACTTTGCCTTTCCAATTCTGTTTATATCATTTGCTCTACTTTCCTTATCTATATTCCACCTTGCTATTACTTGTTCAACCTTTCATTCTATTGCTACATTTCCTATGTGGTAACCTATCATATAACAGAATGACATATGTCATTCTATTGCAACTTTGCAATTACCTTAGAATATTTACTTCCTGTTATGTTTTGATCCTTGCATTTCTTATCTAATATAAGAATCCATATCCTTTGATATAGACTCTTTATTAGTATAAGATCCTATATGTTTGTTAGTCTGTTCTTCAGTCAGAATATCAACTAAGATTCCCTTGATCACTTCTGTCTCATTCTACTTCATTTCTACCTCATATACCTAACATAGTTATTATGACTAAATTTGCCATTACAAACCTTGCCAATATGAAATTAGAGATATTAAGGTCTAGATAGCATAACACATAAGTTGAAGCCAAACCTGTAGGGTGCATATATATACTATACCCCTGAGAGCATCAACCATAATATATTCCAATTTTTCTATTGATTTCTATTCCAAACAACTCTCAATGATAAATAATATTTTTCCAAAATTTATTGTAATTGTAGGTGTATATGTTCATGAGCAGTGGCTATTTCTTTGTATGCTATGAAGCTACATGCAAGTACTGGCAACCTGGCAAGGGACTGGCTACTTGGCTCCCCACTTGAGCTAGCACTAGGGGGGCAGCCTATGCATATATATAGGTGAAACACTCAACCACATATGTGCCTACTTGTTAAGTCCATGGTACTGGTGCTTAGTTAGTTGTAAGGGCAATCTAAGCAGACACTCTACCCTAGGGTGGTGTACTGGCAAAGGGGAATCTAAAGCTTTAGTACAGAACTAATGTATACAAGACTAGCATATCTGGTATCTGGCAAAGGAGGATCTAAAGAGAAAACTCTAAGGAACTGTAAGGGCAACCTAAGCAGGCATTCTACCCTCAGGCAGTACACTGGTGAAGGGGGATCCAAGCTTTAGTATAGTACCTAATATACAGTGACTAGTCTATCTAGTAAAGGGGGATCCAAAGAGAAAACTCTAGGAAACCCTTTGCCTACTAACTACTGTATATAAGTACTATCCCTATGGCGCTATGCACCATGCCAGGTATCATTCTCTGTACCGACCAGGAAGTTCCACCAGGGTCCTAGTATTGCAAGCGACTGATGAGAAGATGGTCAATAGTTATGATTGGCACTCTTTGAGGATAACCAGCAATGGTAATGGCCTTTCAGTGGGTATCTCATTTGGCACTGCCATGAGTAGGCTGAATGGATCTCAGTCGGCAAATATGGACCTCAGGTAGGGTGGTGTTGGTCAGGGCCTATTATCGGGGGTTCTTCTGACATCACCCCCCCTCTAGAATGCAGCATCCCTGACGCATTGATCCCCATGGGCAGGACTGGTGTGTGAGATCTGAAGGTAGACACTTCCATGGTGCAGATCTGGCATAGGGCACCTGGGTGCAGATGGTAGAAGTTGGCAATAAGGTTGGGAGCCTAGACGTTGTTTTTGTTCTCCTAAGAATTCTCTTTGTAACTGTAACCTTTCCATTGGATGAGGAATTGTAGCCGATTTGCTCTCATCCAACTGTCGAGTACTTGTTCAACCTCAAAGTGTTCTTCCTCATCAACTAGGATTGGTTGCAGTGGGAGGGGTTGTTACCTACCTGGGATGGGGTCAGCCAGAGCTGGGGTAAGTTTGACGACCAGGAAGACTAGGTGAAGATAACTCAAGGCTCTTGGGAGTTGAAGTCAATATGTGTGGGACCCTACCCATTCCTCGATGAGGTAGGGACTGAGTCGCCAGTGTGCCAACTTTTTGGATGGCCGATTGGTGCAGATATTGCTCACATCGAGGTATACCTTGTCGCCTGGTATAAATGTTGGTATTGGCTGGCACCTATAGTTGTAGTAGGTCACCATATCATCTTTTGCCCTTACCAGGGCTGCCTTTGCTTCCAAAAGTGCTCCTACCATCCGCTCCTTGAACTTGTTCACAGATTCAAGGCAGGATAGGGGTTGGTATAGCTTAAAACCCATATTGAGAAAGAACGGGGACTCATAGGTTGAAGCATGAATGTGATTGTTGTACTGGAACTTGGCCAGAGGCAAGATATCATCCTAATTGTCTCTCATTGATGTAGAGATGAAGGTTGTCAAGCTTTGGGAATGCCAAAATGTCAGACGGGAATGGCCAAGTCCTACAGGCTGGAGGTAGTGGCTTTGGCTTCAACATACTCGTGCATTGTGCCCTACTCTTCCATGCATGCCACTGATTTGCAACAGATGGGATACTCGGGAGGATGCTGATGATGCCAGCCCAAGTAGAGGACTTAACAGAGGAGGAGAAGGTAGAAGGGCCTAAGCCTAGTCGATACCCAGAATGAGGAAGTATGTACATGCATGCCCTACTTATATAGGTTTAAGAAGCGACATGCGGAATAAGGAATGTGGGACAATAAGGTATGCAGAGCATTGGGTATTGTCCACAACGAGTAAAATTAGAATGAAAAGATGCAAACGGAAATAGAATAATAAAAGATAGAATAATAGAAATGTGACCAAGGATAGGATAATAGGGAGTGTCTGACTATAAAACAATGGTTGCAACCAAAGATAAAACAAGGACAGGAAGTCTTGAGGTGAGGCGAATTGAAGGATAAGGAGTAGGCATGGTGGGATTAATGGATGGTGAGTGACATAGAGTACGTGAGGGGTGAGGACAAGGAGTGTGAGTAGTGGATGTGCCGAGCCGAGATCAGCGTACCAAGTGACTTTGCATGTGGTGTGGACGCTTGTACGTGGATGTAGGATGACTGCTCGGTCGGCACTGCTGAATTACCAGAGTTTGGTATATGTACTTGACAAAGGTACTGTTCCAGTTCTTGGTTTACCTGTTTGGATACAAGACTAGCATATCTGGCAAAGGAGGATCTAAAGAGAAAACTCTAAGGAACTGTAAGGGCAATCTAAGCAGGCATTCTACCCTCAGGCAGTGCACTGGTGAAGGGGGATCCAAAGCTTTAGTATAGTACCTAATATACAGTGACTAGCCTATCTGGCAAAGGGGGATCCAAAGAGAAAACTCTAGAGAACCCTTCGCCTACTAACTACTGTATATAAGCACTGTCACTATGGCGCTCTGTACCATGCTGGGCATCATTCTCCATACCAACCAGAAAGTTCTGCCAGGGTCCTGGCATCACAAGTGACTGACAAGGAGACAGCCGATAGTTATGATTGGCACTCTTTGAGAATGACCGCCAATGGTGATAGCCATTCAGTGGGTATCTCATTCGGCACTGCCATGAGTAGGCTGAACAGATCTCAGTCAGTGGGCATGGACCTAAGGTGGGGCCGTGTCGGTCAGGGCCTATTATCAGGGGTTCCCCTAACAGGAACCCTTTGCCCTCTAACTACAGCTATATATGTACCATACCATGGTGCTCTGCTCGTATCAGGCACCACTTCTCACACCAGTCAGATGTGGAACCAGGGTGCTGGGGATACCAGTAACTGCTGAAGATGTGTGCAATAGCCATAGGTGATGCCCGCTGATGGTGGCTGCCAATCGTAGCATTCATTTGACATATACCTTGGTTATAGTAGTTGGGTGTATGCCAAACAAATCTTGACTAATAGGTATGGCCCTTAGTTGGTAAGGTTTTGGTTAAGACTTATTCTTGGGGGTTCCCCTGACATTAGTACTTTCTCTGGGTTCCTATGAGGGGAATAGTCCATCCATGGCTGGTAAGAGAATGGGGGTTGGATAGTCAGATTGTCACAGGGTGGGAGACAAAGGATGGGAGGTAGATGGACAGATGGACAAAGAAGTGCCTAGATACTTAAGAGTGGCAGTCAACTCATGATGGTGACTAAGCAATAGTTAATGCTAGGTGTTTACAGTTGTAGAGACTATATGTTGTATCATCCTCAATTGTCTGTCTCTTATTTCAGATTTGTAGAAAACATAAGTATGGTGAGAAGACTAAGTTGATATTTTGTTATGGCCTATGCTGCCAATAAACCCACATTAATCCCCACAACCACCCACACTGTTTCTGGGACCTTTCCGACCGCTCAAAGCCTGAATAACCGTTTTCCAAATTCAGTTGTATCAACCCGAGGTTCCGTGTTCCCGAACCTCCAAAGATTCTGAAGCTAAAGTTCTGCTCCTTTGATAAACAACACGCAGGATCATCATGTACCTCACTCTCTTATTCTTCGTTCTGTATTACCCCTTGTACTCTCTTCCCCCCCTTGTCTTTACTCGGCAAAAGTTAGTATAAAGACTAGATACATGTATATAAGTCACCAGTCGACTGGACTATTCGCCAGTATGAATATTGACTTAATTCTACATCGCAGTTTCCGATTCAGTTCCAGTAAACTTTCTGACTTTCTGAAATTAGGGACAGATGATTGAGGAGGGTGCAACACATAAGTTGAAGCCAAGTCCCTGCGACCTCAAACCACTCGAATTACCTAATACCGTGAACAGTCTTAGACCCTCCGGCACTTCCCATCTTTCTACCCCTCTCTGATTCCGACTGTGAACCTATGACCTTAGTCCCTCCATCTCTGGAGTATGAACCCCCTTAGAAACTATTTGGAACCTTTGGAAAACCTTTCCAGAAGCCTCTAGCTAAGCGCCAACACGTGGATTTAACATATTTGAATTAATAAACAGTCCCATTGACTTGAGGTTTATATACATATAAGAGCCCCTTGTAGTTCTACTGAATGTCTAAATAAAGAACAAGGATAGAAAATACAAGGGGACTGGAATACAAGAATGAAAAGAACAAGGGGAGAAACTATTTAGGAACCCCAGGAATACTCAGTGAGGGATTATGGATTTATGAGATTGTAGGGGGACAGAATCATGGGACTGCAGTAGGATGGAAAGTACTTAATTCTCTAGCAAGGTTGACTGAGCACAATGGATCATGGGCAGGTAAGATATGCAGACTGTTAGCTAGATTGTCCTAAGGCATGGACTATGACCATAACAGTACCCCTCCACTAGGACCAAACCCTTGAGGTCTAGTGCTGATTGACATGATGATTAGGATGGACATGAGCATGAGAGAAATAAAGATGTCTTAGGTGTAAATAGATATTATAGAGTACCTGTGATCCATCCCACTATAGAAGGGGGTCTTCTTACCACTAGAAAGGCCTTTTCTTTGATCAAAGATGAAGTGTGCATTTGTAAGGCAGAATTTGCAGAATATCCTAACCTTGTAGAGGCAGGAAATGGCATAGGTCACCCATAGGTCAAATGTAGGTAACCTGTGCCAACCCATGGGGAACTCAAACCCATCAACCTATGGTTTTTTTTCCCATGGATGGACAGGTGTTGTGTTTATGCCACACCCACATATACCATACCTGCATGTGCTGCATCCATACATGCTGCACCCACACCTGCACATGCCATACCCATATGTACTGACACAAATGCACCATACACACATGTGCTGAGACAAATGAACCATATATACATATTCTTCAACCGAGTCCCTGCCTTGGTACCAGCCTGTGTCTTTGAGTCATGTCAAGGCTGAGAGCTGCTCATTCTTTGGGCAGAAGTGCTCCACCATGTCCGTCTCGAACACCTTCCAGTTGGGGTATAGGAGGCATCTGGCTCATTCATTTTGCAAAACCCTGTTGGTGTATCGAGCCGCCCTTCCTGACTTGAAGTATAAAAATGCCCAGTGAATGCGGGCTTGATTGTTGGCAAACTGGTTGCCACAGACCACAAAGTAGATGTTGCAGGAGTTGAGAAAGGCTCTGCCCTTTTCTTAATCTCCATCGAAGTCTAATGGGACAGCCGGTCAGGCTTGGGAGTCAGTTCGAGACACAGGGTAGGAGGAGTCTGCACGTATGTTTGGCATTGAATCATCTTTGGGGCCCAGGTAGTCTGAATCTCTGCACATAGGGTCGTTGTTAAGCTTTGTCATAATCACCCAAAGGGCTTTACTAATGGCTACATTGGCCACTTGGTTCTCCACCAACTCCTGCTCCAGTCTCACTAGCTGCTCTTTGGCGTCTAAATCTGGGTGCATCATTGGGTAAGGAGAGTCATTTGCTGGCTTTTTTGTAACTATATAGGAGGGGGAGTCAGGTGTCTGGTATACAAGCAAGGTAGAGCTGTCTGAGTTGCAATCACTGAGACCAAATCTACCTATGGTTGTACCATGACACAATGCCCAGTCCTTGTTGGGTAGAGGTTTTCCTAATGTAAGGGCAACCCCAGTGGCACCTGAGGACTATTACGCAGGGCCTAGCAATAGGAGAAATCCTAAGTCTCAATTATTCTTATATATACACAAGAAAGGGACTTCACCTAGCAATGGGGGAAATCCTAAGAGGAAAACCTAAGCCCCATTGCCAGAGTCCCACGCTCTATATACCCTGTACTCATGCACCACTTCTCCATCATATGCTACCCTTTCCTTGGTTCCGGTGGTATGATCTGCTGAATGCCTGCAGGCCCAACCCCAGGAGTCTGGCCTAGGGCCTTGGTCTCTCAGCTCGGCACATGGCAGAAAGGTTGGTTGGTTATTAGCCTAGCCCTCAGGGACAAGCCTGTTGAGTTCTCCTAACTCCTTATTAAATCCCCATGTCGGTGCTTAGCTAGAGGCTTCCGGAAGGATTTCCAGAAAGTTACGAATGGTTTCCAAAGGGGGGTTCATACTCCAGGGGCAGAGGGACTAAAGGTCGTGGGTTTGGGATCAGAATCGGAATGGGGATGGAAAGATGGGAAGCGCCGGGGGTCTTGGAACTGTTCACAGTATAGGGCAGTATGAGGGGTTCGAGGTCGCAGGGACTTGGCTTCAACTTATGTGTTGCACCCTCCTCAATCATCTGTCCCTAATTTCGGAAAGTCAGAAAGTTTACTGGAACTTAATCGGAAACTATGACGCAGAATTAAGTCGATATTTGTACTGGTGAATAGTCTAGTTGACTGGTGACTTATATACATGTATCTAGTCTTGTACTATCTTTGCCAAGTAAAGACAAGGGGGGGAAGAGAGTACAAGGGGCAATATAAAACGAAGAATAAAGGAGTGAGGTATGCGATGATCCTACACATTGTCTATCAAAGGAGCAGAACCTTAGCTTCAGAATCTTTGAAGGTTCGGAAACATGGAACCTCGGATTGATGCATCGGAATCTGGAAAGCGGTTAATCAGGTTTTGAGCAATCGGAAAGGTCCCAGAAATGGTACGGGTGGTTGTGGGGTTTTAATGTGGGTTTATTAGGCAGCATGTGTCAAGCTTCGGGTACTGACGGACTTTGGTACTGCTGAGGGGTGTTGTTGAAAGGTCGGGCGGACTATGGCCAAGTCCTGCAGGCCAAGAGTAGTGGCATTGGCTTCAACATACTCGTGCATTGCACCCTACTTGCCGTGTGTGCCACTGGTTTTGCAACAGACAGATACTCGGGAGGATGCTGATGATGCCGGCCCGAGTCGAGGACTTTACAGAGGAGAAGAAGGTAGAAGGGCCTAAGCCTAGTCGATACCCAGAATGAGGAAATATGTACATGCATGTCCTACTTATATAGGTTAAGAAGCGACATGTAGAATAAGGAATGTGAGACAACAAGGTATGCAGAGCATGTGGTTATTGTCTACAACGGATAAAATTAGAATGAAGGGATGCAAATGGGGATAAAACAATAAGGGATAAGATAATAGAGACGTGGCCAAGGATAGGACAATAGGGAGTGGCCGAGTATAAAACAATAGAGTTGTGACCGAGGATAATACAAGGACAGAAGGTCCCGAGGAGAGATGGACCGAATGGTGAAGGCAAGGAGTGTGGATAGTGGATGTGCCGAGCCGAGACCGGCGTACCAAGTGTTATGCATGCAGCGTGGACACTTGGTCGTGGATATAGGATGGTTGCTTGGTCGGCAATGCCAAATAGACGGGTCTCGGTACGTGTACTTGACAGCATGGGCCATAACACTCCTACTCCTCAGCCCTCTCCTCTATAGGTGTGTCTTTCGGCTATTGCTATCATTCTGCTGGGCTGAGACTTTGGCAGACCATATTAGTCTACTAGCTGGATGACTGGCGCTCGGCTTAGGAAAATAGACAGGTCATCCCCTGACATGTCCTGTCTCCTGGGAATCCCAGATGCATTTGCCTATATGTGTATGTCATCTATACCTAAGGCAGATATGTACCTGTGTGCACCTGAGGTAGGGTGCTGTTTGCATTGGGGTTGCTGGTAGCCCCATCCTGTCTCCTGAGAAGCCCAGGTGCATTTGCCTATATGTGTATGTCACCCATATGCTAGAGCTGTGTCATCCCATTGAAGCAACAATTTATATTTCTTTTATATTTATTAATGACATCAATGAGCATAGGCTTCGACTTCCACTAATATATTTGATAACCTTTCGAAGCTTGTTGACATCACATCCCAACATCAAGATGAGCTTGAACATTATCTTACTAATGATGTGGAGAATGTAATGGATGCTCTCAAATGGTAGTATGAGAGGAGGTCCACTTTTCCCTGTCTATCATGCATGGCCCAAGATTATCTGTCTATTCCTGGTAAGTAACTTTTTATTAAATTATTTGTTATATTCTTCAATTCTAATAAAAATTTAAAGCTACAACTGTTGCTATTGAACATGTATTCAGCCAAGGCCATCTTGTTTTGCCCTATATTTGGACCTGATTTTCAGATCAGACAACTTGAGCCCTTATGTGTATTGGATCTTGGAGCATACTTGGTTTGGTGAAGGATGTCAATATCAAGGCTGCATTGGGGGATGAGGTCACCAATCCTGAGGAGGAGCATAGTGTGGGTTGGGATTCTATTATGGGTAATATTTTATAAATTTTGAACTTTTATAATAAGAAAATATATTGATTTTCAGTATTGGGTCAATTTATACCCATTGTGGGTGGCAGGTAAGTACAATACCCATTGTGGGTGGTAGGTAAGAAGAATACCCATTGTGGATCACAGGTAAAAACAATATTCGTTGAACCTGCAGGTACCTGTACCCATACCCATGATAACCTGCTACCCATTGCTAAGGGTACGGGTATTCTTGGGTATGGGTACAGGTAGAAACAAAATACCTGGGGGTTACCCATGCCAATCACTAATAAGAAGGTATGTCATACACATATCTGTCATACTCCCATTGCATTTTTATATTGTTTCATTCAGTCATTGACACTTGTTTCTTTCAGATTCTCCACAAGATCATGTCAGGAACCGTACGCCGGCAAGCCGACTATTCAATTTAGCCCACTCAGCCCAACTCCACTCTCGCTCGCTATTCAACATTACGCCCTCAGCCCACGGACTATATGCACCTTGTGTATCCGTCTTGGCGTCACGTGCTCCTGTCAATTCACTCCACTCATTTACGTCACATTCCA
>QLPI01011779.1:0-22803 GCA_003314275.1 Chroogomphus rutilus | reverse complement strand
CGAGTGGCAACAAAGAGTGAATGTCCCGAGGGTAAACAGGCAAGGGGAAGGACAGGGAATAATGAAGAATAGGAGGGTGGGATAGGGATAATGGACCAAATGATGAACTGAATGTACCGAGCCGAGGCCACACACTGGTGAGGGATGATATGGGTAAGGTTTGGTTGGTCGGTACTGCCGAGTAACTCAGAGCATGGTATTGTGGGCTTTACAATGACCCACAATGGGTATTGTTCTTACCTGCAACCCACAATGGGTATTGTTCTTACCTGCAACCCACAATGGGTATTGCACTTACCCACCACCCAAAATGGATATAAATTGACCCAATACTGAAGTTTAATATATAGTGACTCACAAAACCGGTCCAATGTTTGGCACTTTTCACTTGCTCCAAATTTTATGAACCAAATAAAAATCTATAAAATCTGAGAATATTCTCACAGATATCCTGCATCTCAGCTTTCAATTGGTCTCCTCATGTTTATGTAATAATTTTTATTGGTTGAGATATTGTAATTTTTTGACAGTGACTCATTAGACCAGTTTTGTTGTGACAAGATCAAGAGCCAGGAAATAAGTGAAATAGATGTGAATAGAATATTTCTGCTAATTTAGACAAAATAATTGAGAAATGATTTTTTGATGATTTTTCTGATGATAATTATGGTGGAAAGTCTAGTCTTTTATCAACTACAAATCATAGGTTATATACTACACAAAATACAGGTGGAAATCAAATGTGAAACAATATACAGGAGTTTTTAGCATCATACATGACATCAGTCAGGCAAAACATATTTTACAAGAATTGGGGGAGAAAAACGGCAATAGAAAATGATAATGTATACACTTATAACTTCTGCACCTCAAAAGCAAATGTATTTGATAAGGGTGGTGGCTGGCCAAGCCTCTGCCAGTCCAACAATGCATGAGTAGTGTTGGGCACCTTGCTACTACCATTTTGAGCAAAGAGAATAAAATTCATAATTTTGTTGTCTGGTGTGAATGGAGATAAATGAGGGTACAGAATTAAGAATTGTTGTATAAGAATGATGCTACTTGAAGCCTTCATCGACGAATGACAGTTTTATTGAATATCGGTGAATAAGCGCTCGATGACTTTTGAGCGGTCAATATAAATTTTTGAATATAAAAGCATCACGCAGAAAAATCAGTTTGATCCTTCCACACATAATAATAGGTTTGCATGGCAAGTAATAGCCAGTATTAAATGCCATATTAACCTACTAAATTCTCCACACTTCACTCCCCGTTATACTTCTGTGATGCATGACAATACCTTGTGACCTCACATAATCGTCTATACCTCCACTTAGGCACTTGAACACAGTGTCAAGTACACATACCAAGTCCCGATAGTTCGGCAGTGCCGACCAAGTAACCAGCCCATGTCCATGAACAAATAACCAAAACCACATGCAGGTCACTTAACCCACCGGTCTCAGCTTGGCACCTCCACTGACCACATCCCTTTCTCCCACCCCCATCCACCTTATCCTATTCACCAACCAATAATCCTCCCCTGTTCCACTCCTTGTTCTTTGATCTGCCTCACCTCGGGATACCCTGCCCTTGTTTTATCCACGGCCACAATACTGTTGTTTTATGGTCTTACACTCCTTATTGTTCTACCCTCCACTACATTTCTATTATTCTATTTTCATTGTCATATCCCTGTCTACATTCCTTCATTCTAATTATACTCATTATGGACAATACCCCCCACATGCCCTGCATACCTTATTGTCCACATTCCTTATTCCACATGTCGCTTCTTAACCTATATAAGTAGGACATACATGTACATACTTCCTCATTCTGGGTATCGACTAGGCTTAGGCCCTTCTACCTTCTTCCCCTCTGTTAAGTCCTTGACTAGGGAACGGCACGGGTCACCCACGGGTCAAATGTGGGTGACCCGCACCCGACCCATGGGAAACCCGAACCCGTCAACCCATGGGTTTTTTCCCATGGGTCGACGGGTGTCGGGTGCGCGCCGCACCCGCACGCATGTGGCGCGTACGGCGCATACGGCGCGTACGACGCGTACGACGCGTACGACGCGTACGGCGCCTACGGCGCATACGACGCGTACGACGCGTACGGCGCGTACGGCGCGTACGGCGCATACAACGCGTACGGCGCGTGCGGCGCGTACGACGCGTACAGCGCGTACGGCGCATACGACGCGTACGGCGCGTGCGGCGCGTACGACGCGTACGGCGCGTGCGGCGCATACGGCGCGTACCCCGCGTTCGTCGCGTTCGTGGTGTCGCGTGCGCGTACGGCACTTTCGTCGCGTTCGGGGCGTCGCGTTAGTGTCGGCGCGTGCGCACACGCGTAAGTTGCGTTCGTGTCGGAGTTGACGCCCCGGGTTGGGCCCGGGTCACGGGTGCTCGCGGCTTGACCCGCACCCACACCCAAGGACACCCGACCCGGTGACCCGTGCGGGTTGGCCTGACCCGTGCATTTCCCTATCCTTGACTCGGGCCGGCATCATCAGCATCCTCCTGAGTATTCTGTCTGTTGCAAATCAGTGGCACGCACAGCAGGTAGGGCACAATGTACAAGTATGTTGAAGCCAATGCCACTACTCTTGGCCTGCAGGACTTGGCCATTGTCTGCCTGACCTTTCGGCAGTCCCGAAGTTCATCAGTACCTGCAGCTTGACATACAGGGAAAATAGGAAAAATATGAGGAAAATTGAATAGTTGGTTGTAGATAGTGTCATTGAGGAAAATAGTTGAAAATATTGAGTATCGATGAAATTGGCATATATATGCTTTGGATCATTGAACAAATGTGGAAAGATCGCAAAAATATTTATAGGCATTAATATTGTTATTTTGATAGTTTGGTAGGCTCAATGGTCCAAAGGAATGTAAGTTTTCAAAGCACATAATGTATTTTTTGCTGATCCTAATCACAACATGTTGCTCTTGTCTAAATGATCAAAAACTCATTATAATTAATATTTGGTATATCCCCCTTTGCATTTAGCACAGCTAAAACCCTCCTAGGCATACTCTCAATCAATCCCTGACACACTGAAGGCTCTATCTTGTCCCAAACTTCCTGTATCCTCTCCCAAAGCTCTATCATCCCTCCTGGTGGCTGATTGTACTCTCCAAGCTTCCTCTTCAGATGACTTCACAGATGCCCAATTGGATTAAGATCTGGAGACTGTGCTGGCAATGAAAGAACCTCAAAATGGTTGTTTGCAAACCATTCCTTGGCCTTTTTGCAGGTATGCTTTGGATCATTATCCTGTTGAAAAATAATGTTGGCAGAAGTTTTACCATAGTGCTCCAGACTGGACTGAAGATCCTCCTCCAAAATCTGGACATAGAGATCCCCATCCATCCTTCCATCAATCTTGACAGCATATCCTGGTCTATCCCATGTCATACAGCCCTAAACCATCACAGAACCTCTACCAAATTTTAACATTCCCTCAACCAGCCTATTACTCAGCCCCTCTCCTGCCTTCTTCCAACCCTATTTCTTGCTGACCCTTGCCTATTGACCTTTGTCTCATCTAACTACACAACCCTCTTCCAGTCCTCTATAGTCCAATGCTAGTGAGTAACAGCAAAATCTAACCTCTCCTTTCTATGTCTCTGAGAGAGTATAGGCTGTTTCTTCTTCACCACAGCCTTTAATCCAGCTTCTTTCAGCTTCCTGCAAACAGTTTGAGTGGAGAGAGGTGCATTGATGATACCCTGAAGGGTCCTGGTAACTTGTACTACATTTTGAGCTTTTTGAGAGCTGAAAAGGTGGACAGCATATTGAATATTAGCAGGAGAAAGCTTGGATGGACATCCTCCAATAGCTTTTAGGAGGTCAGGGCGGTGCTTAGAGTGAAGTCTGAAGATGGTGGCATGGCATACACCAGTAGAGAGTTGAATATGGGAGGTGGAATGGCCAGCATCAAGCTGAGAAAGGATATAGTTAACTTGAACAGGAGAGAGGAATTTCATGGTTTGTTGAAGTAGATTGTTATGGTCTATTTGTTCAATGTTGAACTATTTGTGATCACATGACCCAATTATAACTCTGACACAAGTCATGTGACCATATAAACCTAACTATACCTCTGATTGTAATCACACATTTGAAGGCAACAAAACTGGTCCAATGAGTCACTATCAAAAAATTGCAATATCTCAACCAATAAAAATTATTACATAAACATGAGGAGAGCAATTGAAAGATGAGATGCAGGGGTATCTGTGAGAATATTCTCAGATTTTATAGATTTTTATTTGGTTCATAAAATTTGGAGCAAGTGAAAAGTGCCAAACATTGGACTGGTTTTGTAAGTCACTGTATGTATACTTTTGTTCATTCTGACACAGTCTTGTGTCCACTTCTATGCTCCTGGCTTCCCTGATCTGTATATATCCACTTCCTGTGTTCCCAATCCCATGTATCCCCATGTCTCCTCCTGGTTCCCCTAATCCCTCTGTCATTTGTCTCAACACCTTGCTCTTCTGATAAACATTCTTTTATTTCCACTCTGTTATTATATCCACTCGTTTCAACCCCATTCCCTATTTCTCTAATATAGACATACATCAAGATCCCACAGCAGCTTTGTTACAAAGTTCACTCACCCCCTTGTACTTTCAATCCCCTTGTTCTTTTGACTGGGGAGCTCCTCTCCATTTGTAGTTCTCTGTTAAGAACACAAGCGGTGAGGATCCTAAGTTTTATCTCAGTAAGGTTGAAAATTCACAGAAGTTAGGAATAGGGCTTGGCTTCAGCTTATATGCTGCACCCTTCAGATCTCAGTGTATCCCTAACTTCAGACAGAGGTTCGAGTGGAGTGAGGTTTGGGACACCCCTGAGAGAGGTTCAAGAACTGAGTGAGGATTGCCTTGGTCAAATTCTAAGTCGATATTCAGACTACCAAACTTCTACTTTACATGCATATTATATACTAGTATGTATTTCAAATTCTAGTAGAACTTAGCAACCAAGAACAAGGGGAGTTACAAATGGGGAGAAGATCTCTAATTGAAAGAACAATGGAACAAAAGTACAAGGGCCAAGCAAACTTTATGACCAAGCTGCTGTAGGATCTGAATGGGATCTTGAGTGGGATATTGATGCACTTTGGTTTTGGGAAATGGTGAGCAGGGTTGAGTCTATCAGTGAGATAAGGGAACAGAAATTAAAGGCTTTTATTGATAAAGGTCAGGCAAAGTGTTAACTAGTAAATGGTGGGCACAATGTCCAGTTGGAGGGCATAGTTTCTGATCAGAGGGCTGAGGATTGGTAACAGAGGTTGTGTAGACTGAAGTAGACAGATGGGCAGGATTGGCTGAGACTAGAGGCATGACCATATAAGATGAGTGGGGTTATCCCAAAAAGGGAAATGCATCCATGTGCTTTGAGCCAGAGATGAGAGCAGATATGACTTCAGTGAGGTTGTGAAATTCCCCTTGTTCTCAATTACTAATCCTGCTAATATTTGAAATACATATTTAGTATATAATATGCATGTAAATTAGTCATTGTCAGGGGAACCCCTGAGATTTGGTTCTGACCGAAACTGTACTGACCGAGGTCCTTACCCACTGACTAAGATTTGTTTGGAATACACCTGATTGACACTATCAAGACAATGCTGAATAAGTGTTACTGCTAGCAGCCGCCATCAGTGGTCATCAATCATGGCTATCAGCCACACCTTTGGCAGTCATTGGCAATACTAGCATTCCAGTCCTACTGTCAGGCCTCAGTCATACCAAAGGTATGGTTGGGAACCGGCCAGGTCCTACAGGCCAGACAGGGTGGCTTGGCTTCAATGTGCTCATGTATTACACCCTGCCTCCTATGTGCCACTAATTTGTGATGGAAGAGATGCTCGAGAGGATGCCAAGAGTGTCAGCCTGAATGGGGCCTTCTAAACAGAGGGAGGAGAGCAGGAAGGCATAAACCTAGTTGATACTCAGACTGAGGAACTATGTACATGCATTTGCTACTTATATAGGCTAAGAGGCAGAATGTGGAATAAGGGTGGCATAAGACATGGAGAAAAGAATAAAGTATGGAGACCATGTGGAAGCATTGTCCACAGTGATCTAGAATAGAACAATATGATGTAAACGAGAATAAGACAATGAGATATGACCGATAATAAACGAGTAAGGGTGTGAGGGAAAGTAGAACAATAGAGGGTGGCCAAATATAAAACAATAGGGCCCCGACTGAGCAATAGATGAACAGTGAATGCCCAAGGGTAAATGGGCAGAGGAAAGGATGGGGAATAGAAGAATAATGAGAATAGAAGGATGGGGTAGGGGTAATGAACCAAATGATGAACTGAATGTACCAAGCCAAGACCGCACACTGGTGAAGGATGATATGGGTAAGGGTCGGTCGGTTGGTACTGCCGAGTAAATCAGAGCACATTATCGTAGACTTGACACCTACACTCAACCAATGCAGGGAGTGATGTCCAATATGAATGGAGTGTCATAGTGATGGTAAATACAGTATATAACTATAATTAGTAGGTGAAGGGTTCCTTAGAGTTTTCTCTTTGGATCCTCCTTTGCCAGGTATGCTAGTTATTGTGTACATAGGTGTTGAGCTAAATCTTTTGATCTCCCTTTGCCAGTGTGCCACCTGAGGGTAGAACACCTGCTTAGGTTGCCCTTACAGTCATTAAGTAGTCAGAAATTGACTAAGAAATACCTCACTCACCTCTGAAACCTCAGACCCTCTGAAATTAGGGATTCAATGAGATCTGGATGGTGCAGTATACAAGCTGAAGCCAAGCCCTATTCTGAACCTTGCAAAGTTACAACCTTGCTGAGTTTTACTCAAGAACCTCACTGCTCATGTTCTTAACAGGGGTGAACTGAAGTAGTGAACCAAAGTAAACTAAGTTATATAATGCACTAAAGGACTAAAGCAAGGACCACCACATGTGAGGAACTTGTGATTATTTGATGTATGTGGGCTTCAGTTGGTGTGACTGCGCAAACTGAAACTTGGTCAGAAATTAATTTGACAGTACCTCCCTCTTATAGCCAAACCTCTGAGGTGTTATGGCCCATGCCCATAATAAACCCCATTAATTCCCATGACCACCCGAACCATTTCTGGACCTTCCAACTGCCCAAAAGCCTGAGACAACTGCTTTCCAAACCTGTCACATCAACCCAAAGTTTCTGCAATCCCAAACCTCCATGATTCCAAGACCAAGGTTCCACTCTTTTGATGAATGACATGCTGGATCATTGCATACCTCACTCCCTTGTTCTTCATTTTCTATTAGCCCTTGTACTCTTCCCTCCCCCTTTTTTTACTTGGCAAAGATAGTACAAGGAGTTGTTACATGTATATAAGCCACTAGTTGACTGGACTATTCACCAGTATGAATATCAACTTAATTCTGCGTTGTAGTTTCCGATTCAGTTCCAGTAAACTTTCTGACTTTCTGAAATTAGGGACAGATGATTGAGGAGGGCGCAACACATAAGTTGAAGCCAAGTCCCTGCGACTTTGAACCACTTGAACAACTAGTCGAACTACCTAATACCGTGAACAGTCTAAGCCCCTGGTGCTCCTGTCTTTCCACTTCTCTGTTTCCGACCGAGAACCCACGACCTCTAGCCCCTCTGCCTCTGGAGTATGAACCCCCTCTCAGAAACCATTTGGAACCCTCTGAACCCCTTCCAGAAGTATCTAGCTAAGCGCTGACATGCGGATTTAACATGAGGCCATATTGAGTGGAGTTTGAATTTAATGTTTTGGTGCCAATTAGAATGCCAGGATTGTTTGGGAAATTTCAATATCCCAACTCTTCTATTAAACCATTATCAATCACCACCCCCATTCAACAATGTCAGAATACTCTGAAAATAACAATGACTGCAAGATTGCCACCCTTATGTACCAGATCATCAATTGGTTTGTTTCACTCATTAGCTATCAGCAACAAAACTGTTTGAATGAGACATAAGATAAGCAATGATCATATTTCAGGAGACTCTACATGGATAATGCTTACTGTATGTCTGTACAAGAACCATCTAGTAGTTCTAGTACTCAGGGTTATTATATCTCCTGTCTGAGGTTACTTGAGCTGTGTACTTGAGTCAAGTGGTCAGTTCTGGATCTGATTGATACAATTCAATCTCATTTATCCTCGACTTATTGATGATTCTCAGAGAGGTAGTATGGGCTAGGTTGTTTTTAATGCCATCCAACTGGTTCTGAAGGTGCTGGTTCAGGAGTTGTAGGTGTGGAGTTGCTGTGCCTAGGTGGCAAGCAGGGCACTGAGAAAGGCGCCATGTTCACGAGGCCCAGTATGCCCGAGGGAGTTAATCTGCCACGTCTCTCATTGCCCTTGTCCCAATTCAATGATATCATTATCCTAACTCTCCGCCAAATTCTATAATTATAGTATTAATAAGCGACTTCGTGGTCATCATCAAAAACTCATCAGAAGGAAAATGAGTTGGGAATAATAACGATAATAAGGGGAAACGAACGTAGCCACGGATTGTGCATACAGATGTCAGGCCCCATGTACAGTACATGGGATGTATGGCATAGTATTTGAGACCCCTTTGATTGAAACATCCGGGCTTTTGGCAAGATTCGAGATGGTAGAAAAATGATTGAATCCAGAAATACATCGGATATGTAATGGGTGCAGGCTACATCTACTGCTTGCGACTCCATGTAAAGTACATCTCTACCTGTATTTTTCTCTCTGGGTCTATTACTTCCTGGCGCCAAGCCTCTTTCACTTCATCGGTCATTCCATACGCAACGAATCTGGGATCGTACGAAATACTGGAGCGTAACCACGCGGATTTCAATACTTCACCAAGGTGATCCACCTTTGGGTCTTTAAAAAGTCAGTGAGCAATTCAAATAGCAAGCAAGTCGATTGATAAGACATACCACCATTATCACCCAACAGTTTAGGAGAGACCTTATGTGCGTGGACCTCACTGAACTTACCGGACTCTTTGAGGGTCGGTTCAAGTAACGGGCCCACCATTAGGTCCACGTTGTGCCGCGCCATATACCCCCCATAGACCTCATAGAAATTCTTGATACCAGGACCGACATTACCAAGCATGTCAGTCCTGATGTCTTCGACTAAAATCCAGCCGTTGGGTTTAACGAGTTCGACGGACCGGGTCAACAAATCACGGAAATTGGGAAGCTTAAGACCCATGCATCTTAGATGGAGAGACACAATGAACGAGACAATGTAAAACATACATGGATGAGCACAAAGCGGATATGGACAACATCGAACGATTCAGGTTCAAAGGGGATAGTGTGGGTCACATCGACTCTCTGAAATTTGATATTATTAGGGAGGTGACTGTGAGGTTTTATGAGTGGTGTAAAGCAGATCTGAGATTATTACCTACCGTGGAGGCAGCGGAGAAATATCAATGGCTACAACTTCGGCGTCTGGGTAAGTCAGAGCTGCTTGAATCGCCCTATAGGTACAGAAATTACACTAAGATCGTATGTACGTTAGTATTAATTGGGATAAGCTACCATGCGCCACTGCCAGATCTAGCGAGCTGGGTGAAATACCACTCAATGGGAGCATTTATGAAGATTTCTTACCCAATCTCAAGAATAGTCATTGGTGGAGTATCGATCTCTGCGAACGTTAACCTATTTCCCATGTAATATTTCATGCCATTGTGCAAGGCATCTAGCCTGTCAGCGGCAGCCGTTGAAACCTCGCCAGCGATAACTATGCGGTGTTACTTGCCTCTCCCATTCAGGTTCGTCGTTCTTCAAACACCACGAGAGGCTTTAGAACGAAGTACATCGATAGTTTCATTAAGTGGAAACATACTGGAAGGTTATAAGGGGCATCAGTCTTGTGGAACGAACGGGATTCCATTGTGCAGAATCAGAAACAGTTGCGCTTCAAGCTAAGTATTTGAGTGGGGAATTGAGCCAACAGAAAGCACTACACACTGTACATATTCACACTGTACAGGCATATTCCCTGCGCTGAATTTAGCAGGATACCGACATATTCCGGCAGGTTTATGTTGGATACTCTGATACTCCTGTCGAGGACAACAAGCGAAACCTCATGTAGTATCTTTCCCTATCATGGCACCGATATTGGCACGAGCGTCTCAGTCTCTTGACCGCACGTGAGCAAACCCCTTTTTATGGATAATCTACGTACGACTGACTAAACTTAAATTCGTTTGGTCTAGGTACATGGTTAACATACCTCAGTCTTGACCGGAGCTGAGACACACACTCATTTGTTCTAGTTGTGCCCCTTTGATTTCCTTTACTCGGAAAGGATACTGATATGTGGTGTTGTACAACGGTGGCAAACTTGTAAACAGCAAGGTTATGTTATGGCACAGGCTGGGAGAATTCGAGGTAGCAAGTTCCCACATATCCCCATGTCCGTCAGGATGGGAAACCTATGACCAAATACTCGGCTCCAATTGATCATTCAATAGCCTGCCTTCACAACACTTAGTTGCGGCAAAAACATGAAATCCTGAACAAAGAGTTTTAAGATTTGTTTTGAATCAATGTAAATCATTGTTGTTATAATAGAAGAGAAGGATGTATACCTAGGGAAACTAGATAGAAGAGAAACAGAGCCAAACAAACAACCAGGAGGAATACATGTGAGAAACAAAGGGGGAAAGAGCATTAGGGCCAAGAAAAAATGATTAGATATTTTTCACTATGTTGGGATATTGTGAGTTCACACCATGCATCATGTAATGTGTTTGCATTACATAAGTTATGCAGTAGTTAAAATTTTCCTTCATCAAATTATAACCATCACCCACATTTGAACTGCTTGCGTCAGGGGAAATTCAACTTAATTCAACCACACATGTATTGGATGACTTGAGGGTACTAACTCATCCTCTTACTTGCCTTCTTGAAAACCACAAAACCATACTTCATCTGAATTACCCCTGTTATGTCTGAAGACTGCAATCCAACATTTGCTGCACTTACTGATAGGAACTATGCAGAATAGGAGATATATATAGAAGCAGACTTGGTGGAACATGTTTTTGGGATGGTTATGAAACTAGAAGGTGATATGGTTGGTGCTAGGAAGGCCATTGCAGAGTATGAGATGAAGATAAGGCAGACCAGGGCCAGGATGATCAAGAGGGTCACAGCTGGTCAGTTGCCCTATATGAAGGATCTCAACCTACAGAAGGTTTGAGGGAACTATGGCACATCCATCAGGCTATAGGCTTTGGTTCAAAGCTGGCTATGCAGCATGCATTCATGAATAGAAGGATGAAGGTCAATGAATCTCAGGAGGTTGTGGAAACCATGGCATCATAGATTGGCAGGGTAAAAGGCATGTGTTTTGGACATGAGGCTATTGGAGTGGATGTGACCAATAATGATGTTATCCTCGTGCTTACAAACAGACTACCTATAGTCTACAACCAAATCATTGTAATGCTGGATACCACTCATCCAGAAGATATCACACTTGAGAATATTATCATATGGCTTGTGAATGAAGAATGATAACAGGAAACTGAAGTTGTCAAAAGAGAAGATGAAAAGGTCAAACTTGGAGAATCCATGCTTGTTGCAAAGAAAGGATGTGATTTCTCAGAGATCATGAGGGAATGGCATGGGTCACCCATGGGCCAAATGTAGGTGACTGTCAAGTACACGTACCGAGGATCCGATAACTCGGCGGTACTGACTAAAATACTCCATTAGTAACCAAGTACGAACCATTCAATGAGTTGTTCTCGGCCAGACGCACATATTGGTCACACCCCTCATTCCCATGCCCACTCCTCACTCCTCGGTCCGCCTCACCTCGGGACTTCCTGCCCTTGTGTTATCCTCGGTTATAGCCTTGTTTTATAATCGTGCATTTCCTATTGTACTAGGGCACGTCCTATTATTCTGTCCTTTATTGTCTTATTTCCACCTTACATTTCTTATTCTAATTTTACTCGTTGTGGACAATAACCACATGCTCTGCATACCTTGTTGTCCCACATTCCTTATTCCACATGTCACTTCTTAACCTATATAAGTAGGACATGGATGTACATACTTCTTCATTCTGGGTATCTACTAGGCTTAGGCCCTTCTACCTTCTTCTCCTCTGTTAAGTCCTCGACTCGGGCCGGCATCCTCAGCATCCCCCCGAGTATCTGTCTGTTGCAAATACAGTGGCACGCACGGCAAGTAGGGCGCAACGCACGAGTACGTTGAAGCCAACGCCACTACTCTTGGCCTGCAGGACTTGGCCATAGTCCGCCCGACCTTTTGACAACACCCCTCGGCAGTACCGAAGTCCGTCAGTATCCGACGCTTGACAGTGACCTGCACCTAACCCATGGGGAACCCAAACCCATCAACTCATAGGTGGATGGGTGTCAGGTGTGTGCCGCACCCATACACATGTAGCACATTCGTGTCATACATGTGCACATGCAGTGTGTTCATGTCATATGTGTGCACATGCAGTGCATTTATGTTATATATGTGCATATGCAGTGCATTTGTGTTGTATGTGTGCACATGCAGTGCATTTGTGTCATACATGTGCATGTGTGGCACGTGTGCATAGCTAAGATCATAGTACTTCTCACAAACCCATCAGATGCTAAGGATCCTGACTTTCACATTGTTGCACCCTCATAAGTTGATTTTTCTACATTACAAGCTCTTGATACCTTATTCATTTCTCTGTTAGCATACCAGGCTTCATATTTTAGAAGCTAGTAAAGCCCCTTGATTTTTGTTAAAGGCCACAGCCTGCCATAGGTTACATACACTATCATTATCATCCCTATAGTGACCCTTGTGTATGGCTTCATAGATTCCCCCACTGCACTAATGGCAAGGATATATGAGAAGCTTCAAACTGCACTTGAATGGCCTAACCAACACTCTGCCTCCCCACTCATAACATTCCAGATACAGACTGACTATTCATATGAGCCAGACACCATATGTAACCCATCAGGTGAGAAAGTGATGGAATTCACCTGACCTGAATGACCTTCTAGTAGGTGCTCCATTTCTCCCCTTTTTTTATCCCAGATATGCATTGTCATATCTTGTGACCCAGATACAACACATTTACCATCAGGTGAGAAAGCAACAGATCATATTTCTGACTGTATCCAAACCCCAGGTACTGACTGCATAATATTCCTCATAGAAGGACAAGCTGAAGTCATGACCATGACAGCCACACCTCCCTCCACCTGTCCATCTCTCCACTGTGTAATTACAACCCTCCTGAAACAAAGCCTATATTATCTGAGGCAAAAAGTATCTTCCCAGTTGCAGCCTGACATCAATGTAGTAATGTCCAGCCATGTGCTGGATTTCTTTCCTACTGGTCACAGTAATGCAGACCAATCGACGTTTGTGATGTGTCATGGTCAAGATTCAGCACAGGAGGGTGACCAATGTGCTCATGTGCTGGGCATACAGGAGGGTGACTGATGCACTCATGTGCTAGGCACACAGGAGGGCAACTGATATGCTCATGCACTGGGTACACAGGAGGGCAACTGATGAGCTCATATGTTGGGTGCACAGCAGGGTGACTGATGCACTCATGCACTGGGTGTACAGCAAGGTTGATAAAAGTGAGAGAATGGCAGATGTGGGTGCAGCAGTACCTTATAATACATGAATATACTATTTGATAGCTCTTGCGACTGTTACATACCATTGAAATGGTTGGTGAATACATGTAACAAGTTGCTGTTTAAATAGTGCCCACCAGATAACCTGGCATAGTGGCCTTTTGGCCCAGTTGAAAGAACACATCACTGTGGGAATTTGTTGCCTTTCACAATATGCCAGGTTACCCAAAGGTCAGCGGTTCAAATCCCTGTGTGCGTAATAATTTAGAGGGTTGTTGCAATCACTTGGACCCCAGGAACCCTGGCTTACATGATGGTCCATGACATCATGGGGGTCTGCTATGTCAAACAGTAATTAGAGTGCTTGGGGGCAGCCACAGACAGGCCTGGGAAACCTGTTAAGATATTATCACTGTGGCACCTCGAGGGCTCGGTACCTAAGGGGGAGGTACTGTTACATACCATTGCAATGGTTGGTGAATACATGTAACAAGTTGCTGTTTAAATAGTGCCCACAGACTAATGCCAGATAACCTGGCATAGTGGCCTTTTGGCCCAGTTGAAAGAACACATCACTGTGGGAATTTGTTGCCTTTCACAGCGACCTATCATCTTGTTCATGTACAGGGTACTTATAGGCATATTATACTAAAATTTTCAAGGACTTCACATGGTAGATTACTAAACTCTAACAGGAGATACAAACAGCTAGAACTCAATCTGTCACTAGGAGATAGGCATAAACCATTACATTGTGAATTTTATTGACTGATAGCTGGTATGGCATGTTACAACCACACATATACTTACTACAAGAGAATTTTATCCCAACCTGTTTCAAACTCTACTTCTTCATCACCCTCAACATCTGGAAGAAGAGATGTAGCGAGTGCATCAGAGTCATGTATATGACCACATAAACTCCAGTTTCCAACACACATTTAGGCTTGCATTGATTGAGCAAAGAGGCAATTACACATGTAGGGCAAAATAAGATGTCCATGGCTAAAAACATGCTCAACATCAATGGAAGTGGTTACCAAAAAAAAACAGTGAATAAATAAATCTATTGGAAAAAGTGTGATTCCCATACCAGGAATACTCAAATAATCAAGAGCCATCCAAGAAAGACAAGGATACAATGATTTTTGCTCCTACCACCAGGAAAGAACATCATTCATATCCTCTGTATCAGTTGTCAGGTAGCAATCAATTTCTTCATGGCCTGGGACAGCCATCTTTGATGATGAATTTTTAATAAGCATGTTGAACATGTCTGTAGACATAGAAGATTTTTTTGATGACAAAGAAGGATGCAAATAAACTAATAAGATTTAATTGGCTTTTAAAACTAAACAAATGCACAACTGATGCTTTAATGCCAGTATCCTCTGCTACCCAAGCCTCATACTTAGATGAAACCTCTGATCGCAGAATCTTCTCTGCCACATCAATCCATTCTTGCTCCCAATTAGCTGTCTTGAAATATTCTAATTTATATTGAGGATGGAGAACTACAACATAAATCCTCATTAAAATGTAAACACTGTACACTTTAAAAATTTAGTCATAGCAATTTGATAAGCTTCACAGTCATCTGTTCAAGAATAGTACCAGCTAAGAGTCTTTTTTTGCAAGTCCAAGAGCAGCACAGATAGCAGATGATAGAGTATTGTTGAGTATCTGTGCAGTTAAGCAGTCATTTATATGGTCTATGATTGGGATTACATGAGCAATATTAGGGGTTGAGCTTGAGAAGAATTCTGTTGCATGTTTGAGAACCTAAACAGTGAGGTAGCACCTGATGTTATAATAAATCCATAGATTACACAGTCACCTACCATTAAGATATCATTCAATTGTTTCACGATGATCTATTCATCTTCACTCAATTCAAGCTCCCTGATGTCATCCTTTCTATCTGCCATGAACTTTTCAATAGGGTGGTGGTATTCCAGGACAAAGGCAAGAATATCAAAGGTTGAATTCCATCTTGTAATGTCTCTTGGAATAATGTGCTCTGTTAATTCTGCTTCTTTGGCAACATAATCTTTCCATGATGGGAGAAGAAGAGTTGTTGAATTGACAACTTTGAAGGCCAATTTTCAAACCTAAACCATGGTAAGTACTTGATAATATTGATCTGATTCTTTTACTCACTTTTACAAGGATCAATTTAACATGATGAGTTGCATTTTGAAGGACTTCATGTTTAGCCTAAGAAAAGGCCACCATCTCATCAATCCAACCATTTACATCATCATACTGATCAACCGAAGCATCCCCAGATTCTTCAAGCAGCTGTTCATGTGTGGCACACTCTTCAAATTCCATATCCCCCACTAGTTGAATAATGACTTCATCATCATCATTGGTGGTCTGTCCTGCTGTTTTGTCTGGTGCATCAAATTGTTTTACTCAAGTCTGAGCAACTAGATTGTTCACATGTAAAAAGCATTATGGTTGGTTAACACTTGAGAATGAAGGGAGAAGTGTTGTGAGTTTACTAATCATAACATCATTGTTGGATGCATTATCGCAGGTTATGCTCAAGATCTATTAGCTGGTGAGTCAATTCTTTTTTAATTAATTTATATTCCTTATGCACCTTATTTTCAATGCCAAATTCCTGCAGAATTTATGCCACTGTGGGACTAACAACTTGTAAGCTCCTTCTCTGTTATTTTAAACTAACTTTCTATCAAGCCCACAATACCAAGCTCCGGTTCACTCGGTAGTACTGACCAAATGACCCTTACAGCTTAATCCCACACACCAGTGATAAATCATTCCTTACTAGTGCGTGGTCTTGGCTTGGTACATTTGGTTCATCATTTGGTTTACTTTCCTCATCCCACCCCTTCTATTCCTTATTATTCTTTCATTCCCCATTCTTCCCTTCACCTGTTTCCCCTTGGGACATTCACTATTCATTTGTTATTTGGCCATGGCCCCATTGTTTTATATTTGGCCACTTTCTATTGTTCTATTTCACTCACACTCCTACTCGTTTATTATCGGTCATATCTCATTGTTCTATTCTAGATCACTGTGGACAATACTTATGTTCTCCATACCTTATTCTTTTCTCCATGTCTTATGCCACCCTTATTCCACATTCTGCCTCTTGACCTATATAAGTAGCAAATGCATGTACATAGTTCCTCAGTCTGAGTATCAACTAGGTTTATGCCTTCCTGCTCTCCTTTCTTCTGTCTAGAGTCTTTTACTCAGGCCGATACTCTCAGCACTCTCCCAAGTATCTCATTTGTCCCAAAATCAGTGGCACACATGGAAAGTAGGGTGCAATGCATGAGTACGTTGAAGCCAAGCCACTCCAACCGGCCTGCAGGACTTGGCCACTCCTGCCTGTATCCTCGGCACTACCGATACCTGACACTTGCACATTTACCTTGGCTACCTTGATGACATCAAGAATTAGACATATCTGTTTACCTTTATGCTCAAAATGTATGGTGACAGCCACAAAGGCACAATGATTTAGTGATGTCCAGGCATCTGTTGTGAAGTCCAGCTTGCCTTCATGTTTCTGGTATGTCAAATTAACCAAACCACATGAATATTGATTTACTAATAATATATTTGTAGCATGGCTGCAATCCACTGTCACAATTGTGCAAAGACTGTACATACATCATGTGAAACAGTTGTTGGAGATGGTAAGGAATATTCAGGCCTTCCAGTTTTCATCAGATTGTTGAATCCTCAATTGGCAACCATTTTATGAGGTCCTGCATTTTCAGTTACCCAGAGAACCATCTCAGCCCTAGACCAGCCGCTTCAGTTCTCTACCAATAGAAAGTTTTGATAGGAGAATTACCTGGTTTCTGTTTTAGTATGTTGATGATGTGAGTATGTAACTTTTCTTTTTCCTTTGACATTAAATGCTTCAGCAATTGGTCCATTCTTTGATTTAGCAAGTACTTCTCAAGCCTTGTCAGTGCTAGTTATATCCATGGCCAGCTTGAGTATATCTGCCCCCCAGTATTTTTTGTATGATGATGCATATTTCCTGTAGATGTTACATCACTGGTATCCAGGAAATGATGGATAGTCTTGTTGCAGGATTTTTTAAAGCAATGGAATTCATGGTAGCGGTGCTGGTTGTTATAGCTGATAGTTGGTATAGGATGATAGAAGGCATAAATTGGTGTGTTCCAAGATTTTATCATTCTCTCTATAAATTAATTAACCAATGTTGTCATCTAGATATATTTCATTACATATGCAGCTCAGTCTCAGCAGCTTCTACTGGCTTTTCAATAACTTCAGGTTCACTGCTTTCATCATCCTCATCAGTGATTTCTGTAACAGATGGACACCTTGATGGATTTTCAGTATTATGAGAAATAATTGAATAGGTCTAATGATTCATGAGATATCTGGATATAACATAAGATTATAAAATTACATATGGTTTTTTTGCCTTTGTCCTTTTTCTTTCCAGAGATGAGTTTTAAGATGATTCCAGTTTTTTTTTTCTTTTTCGGTGGCTCCTAAGACATATTATATAAGTGAGTTATGATAATAAGTAAAGTTCATTACATTGGTTGTTGTCATGACCTTACCGAAGACATTTCTGTTCAAACATGAGGACGAGATTTCCTGTCCAGGAAAAGCCTGCAGATTACACATGGTTGCATCCTCATTCTCAGTAAAGCCCATTCATCTGTTTATCCTTAAACTGTCATCAATCCTCAGCCCTTGATTGGAAACCATGCCCTCCAACCAGACATCGTCCCTATTGTTCACTGGTCAAACTTCACCTGACCCTTATTGATAAACACCTTTTAATTTCCATTCCTTTATTCTACCAAATGACTCAGCTCCACTTGCCATTTCCCGAAATGGAAGTATATCAAGATCCTACTCAAGATCCCATTCAGATCCCACAGTGGCTTGGTCACTAAGTTTGCTTGGCCCCTTGTACTTTTGTTCCCTTGTTCTTTCAATCAGAGATCCTTTCCCCATTCACATTTCCCCTTGTTCTCAGTTGCTAAGTTTACTGAAATTCAAAATACTTACCAGTATATAATATGCATGTAAAGTAGAAGTTTGGTAGTCTGATAATCGACTTAGGATGTGACTAAGGCAATCCTCACTCAGTCTCTGAGCTTCTATCAAAGGGTTTCTACAACCTTGCTCCACTCCAAACCTCTGTCCAAAGTTAGGAATACAATGAGATTTGGATGGTGCAGCACATAAGCTAAAGCCAAGCCCTACTCCAACTCTGTGAAGTTTCAACCTCGTCGAGATATAAACTTAAGAACCTCACTGCTTGTGTTCTTAACAGTTGTTAGGGATTCTTCACTAGGTGAAGACTCAATAACTTTTGCCTTGTGAGTTCTTTTGGTGAAAAGGTTTTGTATTGCACCAGTTACTTTAGCTTTTGCTTGAGGAATACACCCTGACCGTGTGGGATTAGCACTAATAACATCTCACCACTGTCATCCATGGATGAAAATAATGTGTGACAATGTTATAGATGTATTTTTATCTTCAAAAGATAGTGGTTTTTGTTTCCATACTGCTCTTACATAATAGAATAAATGTACTATATTGGACTTAAAATAAAATAACTATTAATAATTTCACTATTCTGAGATTATCAGAGCCACAGGTTGGGCCCAGGTATTAGGTGCTCCTAGCTTGACCCACACCCAAACCCAAGGACACCTGACCTGGTGATCCGTCCAGGTTGTCACAACCTGTGCTATTCCCTAGAGATCATCTGTTATTGTTGTAGGAAGAAAGGACACTTTTATTCTCAGTGTCCAGAGAGGAAAGAGGAGACAGCTGCTATTGCACTCAGGTCTGATAAGTTGTGTGCTTTTAACTAATGTGGTGCTTTCCTTGAGAAGGTGTGTTGGGATATTGTGAGTTTGCACCACATGCCATGAGACATGATTGCATTATATAAGTTACACAGTAGTTAAAATTTTGCTTCATCAAATTATAACTATCACCTATATTTGAACTGCTTGCTTCAGGGGAAATTCAACACACTATCCCACATTAGTTACAATGTATCATAGTTGGTAGAACAAGTGCCCATATGACCTGATGAGGGAAATGTCTGGTTGCCTTGTCACCAGATAGGAAGAAACCAGGGGCATTAGTATACAGGGGAGAAAAGGAGTAAACATAGGAGAAAAACAAAAGAAAGAAGTCACTCACCCAATGCACAATGAGATACTAAAATAATAGAGTACTGGTTGTTTCAATGAATAGGTGCTCAACAGTGCATGAGCGATCAATATATTTCTCAAATATAAATTCAACACTCATTGCAATTTCTTTAGGCTTTTCACATATAATTATAGGTGTCAGGGGACAACCCTCTCCGAAGCCTGAAACAAGTCCAAGGTCCTATCTTGGACTCTCCCTAACTCCGAGGTCCTATCTCGGACTCTCCCCAACTACGAGGTCCTATCTCAGACTCTCCCCAACTCCGAGGTCCTATCTCAGGCTCTCTCCAACTCCAAGGTCCTATCTTGGACTCCTCCAACTCCGAGGTCCTAACTCGGAGTCCCACCAACTCCGAGGCTAGGAGATCCAAGTCCAAGGCTCTATCTTAGACTCTGCCTAACTCCGAGGCTAGGAGACCCAGGTCCGAGGGACCACTGAGCGAGAGATAGGAATGACCTTAGCAGGGTAACTAGAACCTAGAGTGAGCATCCAAGCCTCGGACTTAGTACCAGGGAGTTGGCTCTACAGACTCCGATGTGTTGATTTGTAAGCTATTGCACAGACCACTTACATAAGGGTATAAAAGAGGCTCACCAGCAGCGGGATCCTTAGACTTTCCTCTTCAGATCCCCCCTGCTTAGGTGAGGACCCCACATGTATTTAGGTAGTAGTTATAATTAACCTTCGGATTCCCCCTGCTTAGCTCGCCTCCGAGATATACCTCGGGGCTGTAAGAGGGTTGCCCTTACAATAGGTTCATATAGCAAGTAATACCCAGTATTAAATGCCATATTAACCTACACAGTTCTTCCACACTCGACTTCCATTGTAGCTACATTATCACATGTGACCTCACATGATGCAAACTCATGACCCCACATGATTGCCTTTACCTTCACACAGGTGCTTCACCAGGGTAGACACTGGGATGGGAAAGAAATAGATGTTGAACATTGATCAGGAAAATTCAGGAAAAAGATTAGAATAATAAATTAGTCAATTCTTGATAATATCATTGAAACAAATGATTGAAGTACTTGGATATTGATAATATTGGCATGAATTGATATGTTTTTGGTGAGTGTATATGTCAAAATCTAAACAGAGATAATTCAGACTTTGTCTCAAGGTCTCAATATATATATGCAGTAGCTACCTAAACACAGAGATAACTAGACATTTATGGTAAGTCTAAATGAAAGCTCAAACATAAAAAGGAAAGTACTTACTTCAAACTTTGTCTCAAGGTTTGAAGTAGTACTGCATGAAAGAGCCGTTCTTATAGGAAAAATGAAACAATAGAAGAATGAGACAAAGGAAGAATGAAACAAAAGAAATAGAACAAAAGATGGTCCACCTTTCACAGAACTGGTGTCACTCTATCTTTGTTAATAATCGAACAAAAGGAATAAGAAAAATGAAACTCAGTCTATACAAGATGTGCCACTCAGGTGTCTGTGCTGAGAAAGAGATATCTGGAGATAGAGGTCTGGACTGTCTTGCTCCTGTTAAAAATCTCAACAGTATACATATATATGCATCTCAGGATTGTTTAATTGGTAGATAAAAATCATAAAAATATTCAGGGATGTTAGGCAATATTATTTTGATTGATTTATAGGCTCAGATCTTGAAAGGACAGTGAGTGTTTGGAAAGATTGTAAATATAATATATTTTGGCTCATCCTGACAAATTCAAGGGCTCTACCTGAGGCTTTAGAAGCTTCAGGACCTCTAGATGGCTGAGGGCAGATCCCCAAATGACTGGAGCAAGATGAAAAACAAAACAGGGAAGTGGGGAGCCAAGGACTCAGGGTGCAGGGGAGCTAAAGTGAGAGGAGACTTGAGGTAAGTTTTCCCAGTCTTGGGCAAGCAACTGGCAGATGGGTTAACACCAAACCAAGTACCCTAAACCTTGGACAAGGAACTGAGAGGTTGTCCCAAGGGGGATCAGGCACTGCCTATAGGTTTGCATACTTTCAGGCCCAATCAAGGGGCATGTTAAAGTGGTAAGAAAAGCTTTACTGAAGACAGAGTTACCAAATTTCAGTTCAGTCCAGTGAACCAAGGTCAGATATGACTTGGCTTCAACTTATGTGTTGTCTAAACTCAAACATTGTATCACTGTATTTCAAATGTTTTTTGTTCAGTGACTTAAAGACCCAGATGAAGGAGTGTTTCATAGCTTAAGTTGAATTCTGAACTGAGGCAACATACATAAAGATCAGTCATTTGTATTTTAAATGAGAATGGGAATAATAGTCCAAGAAGATATGAAAATATAGAGCATAGGTATGTAAACTAATAATATCAAATATAGGAACAGGGTATACATGTCTAGATGTAAATTGAGGTAACTAAAGCAATGGACTGGAGTTGTCATAACCTCACTGAACTTATCTCTATCATTATTTCCACTCAATGCACATGGTCACTTTTCCTTTTCAGGTAAGCCCTGCTCGAAGCATATGGTCACATTTCCTTCTCAAGTAAACCCTGCCCCCCTACCTTTCTTAGCCACCATCCTTTCTGCCACCTTTCTTCAGCCCTCTGATCAGAAGCCATGCCTTCAATTTACTGGTCTGAATCTCGCTCACTTTACCTTGTCTTGGTCAATGTGTTAGATAATAGTTGAGGAACTTTGTGGAAATATTCTATCTATCTGATACTCTTTAATTTTAATTTGTTTTTATTTTGTTTATTTATATGCAGTTTATTGCATGATGCAAAGGTTTTGAGTTTGCTTGAGTGCCAACCCAGGGAGGTGGCTATGGGGGATATATGGAGATATGAGGCTTGCATATTGTTATGATTTGGTAAAGCCGAGGAGTTGGTCAAGTCCTGCAGACCATTCGAGGTGGCTAGGCTTCAACGTGCTCATGCATTGTGCCCTGCTGTTCCATGCATAGGGAATGGCACGGGTCACCCATGG